>CAWVNZ010001051.1:0-34799 GCA_963930735.1 Dioctria linearis
AAAATATGGGAAAAAATATTGAAAGTGGCTGAAAGTTTAGCTCAAGAAGTCGCAGCAATCAAAGACGGTGAAGCAATTATTTGGCAATTGAAGGCAAAATATGCAAAGACGCAGGTAAATGCCGACAAGTATCATACTCTCACATGTTTGCCACAAAGATGGACCGTCCGTAAGATCAAATATGAATTCGACATAAGTTATTATATGACACACAGAGCAAAGAGTTTGCAAATGGAAAAACGCATCACATCTTTACCAATTCCAAAAATTGCAAGTTAGTTTCTTATGGCAGAATTCAAAAGCCTTGTGACCGAGTTTTATGAAGACGATGAAATAAGTCGTATTTGCACGGGAAAGCCAGATTATGAAATAGTTTCGACTAAAGCTGTTAAGGTAAAAAAACAACGGAGATTAATGCTGGTAAATCTCAGGGAGGCTTATCAACTTTTTAAGAACAAACATCCCGACAGAATGATTGGATTCTCTTCATTTGCAAACCGTCGTCGTCTGCAGTGTGTTTTAGCAAATTCAAGTGGGACTCATTGTGTTTGCCTTTGGATATACCACCAAAATATTAAACTGATGTTTCATGTTTCATAACTCAAAAACGAAGCCGAACGCCATCGCAATTTTTTGCACGTAGTTAGATATGGTTTCTACCTTCAAAATAAAAATAGAAAAAAATAGTGCTAGAAGTCCTCTATAGTGAATAATAAAAATAAAAAACAATTATTAAAAAAAAAAGTGTTTTCGTTTGGTACTACTATATTTTTTTATGAAATACATAAAGCATTGGGCTTTATTTGGCATTTGAATCAGAAAAATCGGGTGCTCCGTTGCCGAGATATGATTTTTTGAAAATGACGCTTCATCGTAAAATCACGAAATTTCTAACCCCTCTAGCGACGGGTGGGGGTGGTAGGGGTAAACAAAAAATATGGGTGAGCTATTCTGGTATTCCCTACAAACTGTGAAAGTTTTATCCAAATCGGATATTTTAATTAAATGACAGAAACTTCTTTATACCCTCATCATCATAAATTTTTTACTTTTGTCTTGGAAGATATTAATCTTGCAGTCTTTAAAGATTTTATAAAACTTAATTCTTTCGATAATGATTTTTTTCATACACAAAGTTTATTACTCTGGGATAGATGCATCTGATTGAAATATCAGACTCCTTATAAGTAGGTACAATTTCTAAGTGATGGTTTTTTAATAACTCATAGGGCTGCCAATCAAGTACCTAAACTTACCTTTAGGTTAGCCTATGTTAGGTTAGAGTGGCGGGCATTGTAAATGGCATATACGATCAGCCACACTTATAACATATAGTAATAATAGTAATTTATTATTATTTATTTACAATCTTTTAAAACTTTACAAACTAGTAAATCGGTAGATATATTTATGACAGAAAAGATGAGAACCAAGCTATATACTGACAAAAGGAAGAATAATCTGCATTGAATTGAAAGTTCAGAAAAAATAATAAAAAAAAATTTCAAGACTAAAAAGATACAAATTGAGTATCTACTGCATTTTACAATTTAGTTTAAATACTGCTCCTTAGGCTAGGAGAGAATATAAAAAATTATCCCATAGAAGGGTTACACGAAGTGAGTTCGAAGTTGTGTTCTAAATCCATTGACGCCATTCGCGGTATGAAAACTGTTCCACAATCTGATAGTCTGGACGTGGTAAGAATTTTTCGTAACAGATCTATAGAAACGCGGCATTTTCAGGTTTCTGTTTTGCTGCGAGGAGGTAGTATGCAGTACGCCGAACAGCAGAAAGAGAACCTGACGCTTTAAAAAATAATCGAAAGAGCACCAAATTAATCGAAGTCTAAAAGGGGCAATGTATATAAATCGTCGTAACATAAATATAAACCGAATACAGTCGTTGAATGCAACCGCCATCTTACGTGTACGTATACTATCTAGTTTGGGAAAAATAACGCTTCCAACGAGAAATGAGGTAGAATCAACATCTTTACTAGGATCAGACGAGTATTATAAGGCAATATATCAGCCGAGAGCTAAAGTTTGCGCAGCCCAGCATAAGCTTTTCTCAATCTCGCCTTAATATAATCACAGTACTTCTACTAATACTTCTACTGCTGTGTAATTCTATCCCAAGATTGGTAACTTTATTCACCATGGGTAATGGAGAATGGTACATGACCACTGGCGGAACATCAGACACATCGAAAGCAAGCGTTATTATAAAAACTTATAGACAGTGACTTTGTGGGTTTAAGTTGCAGACCATTGTCTATAGACCAGGCATATGTATATTCTATCCAGATCCCTATTAATTCTTGATATGCAGTTCTCGAGACTCGGGACTCCATACTGTAGAGGGCAGTAGTGTATAATAAATATTCCTGCCCTGACTCGCTGATTAACTATGAAAACTATCCATCATGAGTGCTGCTGAACTACCAAATTTGAAAGAGGATCAAAGCTTCTGTATATGGTCAACACTATAAAAAGCTTTTCAGAAATTCAAGAGGACTAGGGTAGTGAACTTGTCACAATCCATCGATCTTCTAATATCAGTTGTTATCTTTAACAAGGCCGTTTCACAACGACGAAAAGCTTGAAAACCCGATTGCCATCGGGTTAAGAGGTTATTTTTATACCCTAGATGAAATCTATAGGGGTATACTAAGTTTGCCATTCCGTTTGTAACGCACAGAAATAATGATGGTAGAGCAAAATGGATTGGACACCCTCGCATAAATTTAAAAGTTATTTTGATTTTTGCATGTCCGTCTGTCCGTCCGTCTGTGCGCACGATAACTCGAGAACGCGTTCACTTAGAAAGCTGAAATTTTGTACACGGACATGAGAAAAAAAAGTAAAATTAAGTTCGAAAATGAGACAAATCGGGCAACTCCTTCGTGGGTTTGCCATACAAAAATTTCGTTTTCCACTATATATTTGCACACTACCTGAGAACACGTCGACATAGAAAGCTGAAATCCGGTATATTGTGTTTTGATAGTAATAGCAAATAAAATTTCAAAAATGGACTAAATCGGGCAACCCCTTCTTTTTGTTGCCATATAAAATTTTTTGTTTTTTACATATACTTTGAAAACGATCAGTCCTAGACATTTTTATTGTACTAAAGGCTTCTTCAGAATAAAAAATCCTATAAAATTGGTTATAATCTTTTTTTCTGTCCGACCAGCCGTTCTAGAAATATATGCTAGAAACCAATGCAAAAAATCAAAATTGCTCAAATGGGTGACCGTACGAAATTTCATACGGGCATTCATCTAGGGTATCATAAGAATTGGTCTTAGACCAATTCTACTTTTTTCACTTGTTATTCGCACAATTTGCTGGTACAATATTTTTTCTAACACTTTAAATAAAAGGCAAAGTATGCTGATTGGACGAAAATCAGTCGGAGTTCTGGCGAATGTTTTTTTTTAATTAGAAGAATGCCTTCCCGCTAGTGGGAAAAGAAGAAAATGTAAGGCATGAATTTGTGATATAAAGGATATATGTACTAATAATAGGTAGTATTAGTTTAATAAATCGAGGTGATAAGTTGTCCGGTCCAATTGTCTCAGATCTAATTGAGTTACAAGACAATAGAAGCTCAGTGTAGTCCACTCTGCGAGAAGAAAAAACTATGAATACTTGTACCGATCTCAGGACTGCGAGGCAGGTTGACTTGAACAATGTTGGAGGCAATTTCAGCGGAAAGATTGGTAGAAACAAACGAAGCGTTCAACTCGTCTGGAACGAAGTTGCATTCAGCCTTATCCTTTCCGTAAACTCCAATTGAACGTAGGTTCCTCCATAGGTTTTTTGGGTCCAGGTTAGTTTCGAGTTTGAAGGAAAATATTGATGTTTGGCTTGCTTGATTGCCATGGTAGCCTTATTACCTGCAACTTTGTACAATGCTCTTTCCTCGAATGTTCTAAGACGTTTATAACGCTGATATAGGAACTCACGTTTTGCGATGAGATTACGAACTCTCATTGTGAACCAGGGAAAGCTAATAATAACAAAAGATCTCGTCTTAATTGGTACGTAGTTATCAAATAAGAATGAGATTGACGACGTTAGGATCTCGAATTTATCATCCACGGAAATACAATTAAAAATATTTCACGGAGGCAAGATTTGACATTCTTCAAATAAGGACTTTGTGTCTGCGCTATTATAATCACGGAAAGAGAAATTAAGCGAAGGTGGATTCATGTTGGGTGACATGTCAAAGCTCACGAGAAAGCTATCATGATCCAAAATGCTTGGAAGACTAATTGGGGGGGGGGGGGGGGGTATTTTCAGTGAAAAAAGGCATATTTTTGAGAATTTTTTGAGGCGAAATAAATAGCGATAATTTATCAAATCTTTTTCTACATAATATTGGTATATTTCAAGAATATCATGTTAAATTTTTATGGAAAAAAATTAATAAACAAGTGATTGGCAGGGAATCTCCGGAGGCATCTCGAAAAAAAGTTGATTTGCCGTGCACACGATTTCTCGAAGTAGGATTATCTGAATGCAAAAATTCAAACGGCATTCGTTAAAGGAGATGTTTATCGAGGTAACGCCGGGGGTATTTTTTTTTTATTTTTAAATTTTTGGCGTCACTTTGTAAAATTGATAATTTTCAAAAAAACGAAAAAAGCTCCCAGCGTTACCTGATGAATTATATGAAGAAGCACTGCGCAAAATTTCAGATTTTGAGTATTCCAATTAGTTTTTGAGTATTCCTGTGCACCTTCAAAGTCGGTGATGTTTTTCAGGAGAACGCTTTAAAGTTTTGCACAGTAGATAATGTGGAATAAAATACTATAATTCTTTTATGCTCACACTGAATAATCTATCCCAAGTCCATAGAGCAAATCGCTTCCATCTAGATGCACCGAATATGCAGGACACTACCTGAATATATACTGTTATAGCGGCAAAAATTTGGGGCTATAAATACAATACAGGAGACCGGCAGGAGGGAATGCGGGAAGCACAAAGTCGACCGGTGCAACGGATACGCTAACGCTAATAACTTCGTCAATTTTGCTCCGATTTACTTGAAATTTGGACACGATTTTCTTGAAATGTTATATATTCATTTAAAAAAATGAAAATAAATAAAAAAAAGTGAAAATACCCTATCCCCCCCTTAAGTGTAATTATTTTCCCTGCGTCAGTAACAAGGTTTAAATCAAGCATGGAAGGATTCGATGTATTATATAAGGTAAACAGGGCCATAATATGGTCTATTGTGATGCCACTTTATTGGGACCTTGCATGGAAAAGATATCTGGGAGCTAGGGCGTGGGATGAAATCAGCCACAAGAGTTAATGGACCTTACCAGGCTCCCCAACTCTTTGTCTGCTAATTTCCCCAGTTCGCAGAAAAAGTTGCTACCGAGCGTAATCCTCCTACATCTAGCAAGGTTAGAGCATTCAAACAGCGGGTGTTGAACGTTCTTAACCACTTCCTCGTCCATACAGCTTCTGCAAATTATTGTACGGAGCTTGCATGCGCTCTACATGTTGCCAAAAAGTCAGTGTGCCGCATATCATTCCAGTTCCTCCCCGGATGACTGTTCATCAATTTAAAACGGCTTCCAATAGATATTCAAAAGCAAGGTTTTCCCAATAAACAGGTCATTACAATAGGATCACAAGAAATTACTTTACTTAACTTATTGTTATACTTGGGCCTGTTTATTCACAGAAATTTAGCAGACTGTAATAAATACTAAGTTTTTACACATCATAACCACTCGGTAAAGTTGCAGAAAAGCGCTTTGTCAGAAAAATAATAAAATGCAAAAATATTCATGCTAATTTAGCATTTTCGCAGTGTTAAATTGAAACAGCTGCGTTTGATTGTTAAAGAAATGCTTTAACGAGTTTTAAGCAAAATCTTTTAAGAATTGAATTACTCTCTAAGTCCAATTCCGTGGAACTGTGATTTATATCTGATATGCATCGTTATCTTTTCCGCGAAGTGTTTTGCATTATTGAGACGAGGGGCGGGATTCTGTAACCACGGAGAATTTGCGAAGTTGGGAGATGAGAATATTCGTTTTCTCCGATTATACTCCCTAATTCTCCATTCCAAATTCACGAACATGGTTTTGAGAATTAGGAAAAATGTGAGAGAAATGCGAAAAGAGAGATTGCAATTCGCACCGGTTAATTTGAAAATTCGTAGGTTACCTAGGTTACCTACCTTCTCAAAATACAACATAAACAGGCAATATGCTTAGTTGGGATTCTTCTTCTAACTTTTCCACAACTAAAACACCGGAGAATTTAAACAAGTGGAGTAGAGGATTTGGGAATTTTCAAAACAAATTCGCCGAGTTACAGGATTCCGAGTGAAGAATTAACTGTCAAAACAACTCTCATTTCCCAAATTCTGTATTCTGAATTGCAGATGGATGATACTACATATACCAGCAACAACATTTATTATGGACTGTCTTAAATATCTGGTTTTCCGGCGTTTAAATGCAGTTACTAATTCCACTCTGCTAAATCTCTCAAATGCAGTAGTCTTGCTTTATTATTTTTAGATCTTTTTCAAGCTGCATATGTTTTCATCCAAATGACATATGCAGAGGTTGTGGAAAATAATAACGGGCCACCTGTTTGACTTTCGTTTTGTTAAAAATGCATTACACATCTGCAGTTCATTTCTGTAATTTCAGTTGAGAAAATTCTCTATTCGATGCCGTCAAGCAAGTTCACCATCCTTAACTCTACTAATTCAGTTTATTGGTTTCCGTATACTATACTGTTTGAGAAAGGTGTGGTGAGTTGTTTGGGATTGGAAGGAATCTTCGATGTTAAAAAAGAAATTTCAAAGCCTGCTATTTTATTGTATGCTGTCATTGGCAGGATGCCAGATTGGGCGCTTTTCCTCAAATTGAGCTATCTTTTTACAAAATTTTAGCTTCTCGATTTTCATGAAAAGCGCCCAACGCCCAATTGGTCTGGACAATGTTTTTTCTGCGCTTTTTGGGCCCTATTTATATACAGGGTGTCCCGAATTAAGATGGCCATATGAAAGGAGGTGATAGATCTCGGTAAAAAACGAAAAAAAAATGTAACGGAGGGGGTCTAACTTCACCCCCCTGGGAGCTACGGCGGTTTGAAAATAAATATATAATAATAAATATTTCAAAATAATTTCCGCGACAATTATTATTATTTTTTTTTTGGTTCTAAACATGTTGTACTTTATTATGATATATAATTGCCGTTTCTTATATCTTCATTATCTTGTTAAAAAAAAAACAACATCCCTTTGGGTGGGCATATTGTATTCACTTTCCTTAACAAAATTTTTGTGAACAACTAATAAATATCATCGTAATTCGTAAAGCCACGCTGACGTCGGCGTTGTTTATGTAATTTAGCTATTTCCTATTTTAGTTTTTGGAATGCAACCTTTTGGGAACAGGCGATTTTTGGATTGACATTTGACTTTGACTTGAAGCAAACTTCACTTTCACTTGTATGGTGGTCCACCCAATAAGAAGCTTTCTTTATAAGAATAGCTCTTAATTCGATATTATGAAAATATACCGTGGCCGGCCCGGCGTAGTTTTTCACTATCCTTCCAATTCGATTCCGATTCGAGCAGTTAAATACAAATGTGCAAGCTAATTTGTTTTGTTTTTTCGTTGGAATTTAATATCAAAAGTTGTGATTTAAAGTAATATTAATATTTGTACAGAAGGTACCAGCAAAAAAAAAAAGCATACCATATAGTATAATTTACATTAGGTAAGGGTGGTCCAAAATGTATGGATTTGCAAAAGTGTAAAAATATTTAAATGTTCATTTAGAATTTGTTAGATAATGTAATTTCAACATTCTATGCTGATTCAATATTTTTTCATAACTTTTTTATTTTTTAAGAGAGCTTAATTATCAACTTTGCAGTGAAATCCATTTTAACAAATTTTCAAATTTATTTTTTTAACTGTAAATTCGAATTTCAAAATATCGAAAATTTATTTAACCGTAGTTTTTTAGCATCTTCTTTTCTCATTTCCCTGTTTCTGTTATTTTTTAACTATTCCGTATCTATTATTAAGTTGTCCGCGGCTTGTCTTTCTTTTACATTCAATGTTTTCAACATTTTTTAACAATAAAATACAACTACTGCTAAACAATGTTTCATATTCATTTTTAATATATAATTATTCTACAAAAAGTTATATAACGCTTGTTCAGCCGTGGTCAAATATTCATTAATGGGAATGTCCACTTAATTGTTTTATGGCGAGTGTTTCTTTTATAGATAATAAACTCAAATTTGTGAAGGAAGTAATATGGAAATTCATGTATGCTGCCTGTTGGGATGCCTTGTTAAAAAAACATATTAGCGCCTTTTGGGCAACCGTTTTTCTTACTTTGGGCTGTTAGTCCGTGGCATAATCTGGCAACACTGGTCATTGGTTGTTATTCGCAATTATTTTTGTGAAACGTTTTTCGAATTATAAGTGAAAATTGTGTTTAATTTATATATCAAGTAAATATGGCCAATATATTCGTGTTAATATATGGAAATATTTATGACCGAAGAAGTATGGTACTGATCCACCAGCGTAATTTAGAGATGTAACCGATCCTTTTAACATTCCTCAAGCGAGATTTATTGAGCTTTTCCGGTTTACCAAAGAATTACCTAAATAATTACCAAAGATTACTTAACGAATTAAGTCCCATATGAAACATGCAAATAGAAGAACATATATTCCCAAAACTTCAAGGATGTGTGCTGCATTACATTATTATGCCACCGGTTCCTTTTTAAGGGATTTCGGGCAAGATTTGATCTGCCCAATTAGCAAGACGATGGTGTGCCGCATTGTTAATAAAATAACGAATGCTCTTCAGGGCAAACTGATGCAAAAGTATATAAAGTTTTCAACTACACAGCAGAAAAAAAAATCAAATTAAAAGACGGTAATTTCTATAATTCGGATTAAATGAACCGAAATTGACCGAAATGACGTATTTCAAATTTTACGAAACAACCGGTTTTCCTGAGGCAATTGTAGCATTAGACTGTACCCATGTTAAAAAACCTTCCTTGAAAGTCGAACACTGCTATATCAGGCGTAAAGGAATTCATTCGAAGTATGCTCAACTAATTTGTGGTTTCGACCTGAAAATATTCAGCTGCTTACCCGGGTGTTACACGAGATAATACAGCTTGCATGCAAGCTTCCCTTCCAACGCGATCTTAACCTTAACAGCAGAAAGCAGTTCGGTTGATGTCTAATCAACTTGCATGCAAGTTCATTAAAAAATTTTTATTGAGACGTATATATTGCGTATATTGGAAAATTATAGCAATAAAGGAAGCAGCAGAATAGTAAAAACCCAGGAAAAAATAAACAGGAAGGTGTTGGTATGTAATGCAAATGATCTCAGAAAATCTCATTTTCCCAGTATAAATTTATTAATTTCTCTCAAGCATTTATTTTCAGCCATCTTGAAAACTGTATAATGTCAAATTACTATCATCTCAGCTGCCATGATTTTTCATCATGCAAGTTCGTTGAAAGCTGAGCTAACAGCATGGCAGTAGGGATTACGCATGCAAAAAGTATTGCAGTGCAAGTCGCATGCAAGCTGTACTATCTCGTGTAACTAATCCTCGGTTTAGCTAGATTTAGTGGTAGCAGCCATGACGCTTTTATATGGAATTCCAGCGAAGCAAGAGCATTTCTAAACAAGAGTTTCTAAATAATGAACGTGAAGTTTAGCTGATTGGCGAGTCCGGTTATCCACTGCAACCATTATTAATAACGCAAATCAGTGATCCCAATACTGTGAACGAACAAAAATATCACTATGCCCATATTTCAGCTAGAAACTATCTAGAGAGATTGAATGGAGTCTAAAAAATTATTTGCATGTTTGTCTAGTAATCCGTGGCACTTAAGTTAACTTTGCGGATAAATGCATCCTGCACGCTTCACAATATTCGGTGAAAATATAATTTACCATTGCCTTCAGATATTGACAACGTTACGCATAAAACTGATAATGGAGAAACACAAATACTTAACACGAGGTAGGCCTATTAGAAAAAGAATATTAAGCAATTACTTTAGTGTTTAATTTTGTTGCTTTTTTAACTTATTAACTAATAAATAGTTTATGTGATTAAATAAATAAAACGATGTGTCCTATTGCATTCATTTTCTTTAATTCTTCTAACATCGCATTGTTCTGCTGATCCACACACTTCTTCGCCTCAAGCAGCTTTTGAATGAGCTTCCTGATTTTTCGTGAGGTGTTATTGTAGTTTGTCTGGTTTCTCTTGTTAAAACCGCCGATGCCTTTTTTTTCTGCCGATTGTGATTTCTCCTCTATCATATTTGACAGCTGCTCTATATTTCCACTTCTACAGCTGTTGATGAGCCAGCGTCAACTAAATTCTGCTCATTAAAAGAAAAGTTGATACAAGTCTGCAAATTGAAAAATTAATTTTATGCAGTTACAAATCTTTTTAACGTTTTTTCATCAAATCCTGCCTCCGCAGTAGCTCCATCTCCTTCAACCAAATTATCAGAAAAAAATTGAATAACACCTTCATCCATTTTTTCTAAAGGTTTATCTCCTTCGCTAAAAGGACGATTTCCTGTTTGATCAATTCATTATGCATGTTTAAATACCAATAATGGCTCTTCTTAGTTGTTTAATTAGAGTTACGAAGACTGTAGTAATCCCGCTGTAGATATCTAAGTTAGGTATCCGATATGCAAGCCTATGTAAAGAGACTTGAGTTGTAATCAGACAGTCCGAGTGATTAAATCGAAATATTGTAGTACTCAAGCACGTGTGGTTTCATTTTTATAAAACACCTTTTCCACAATCAGCATCCTAGATCCTTCTTATCATAAACACTGTTTTTTTCTTGAAATCTTTCATCTTTTTGTATTGCTTTTTCACATCCGCTTTCCAGTCAATTCAGCACTGAAATAAGTATTTTTTGTTTATGTTTTAATAAAGTAATTAAGACCTACTCTTTTCCATTGTTCGGGGCTTTTCCATCCACCACTCATTGAGCTTAACACAGAACCAGCATTTTTCCAGCATAATTCGTGCTTGATACAGCTACTTTGGGCAGTATACTGTCCACGAACGTAACTTCCTAACGACCTGTTTTTTTCTGAAGCCGAATAGCTTTGATGCTTGATCTCTGAGTTTATTTGATAGAAATTCTTGAGGAATCCATGTTTTGTTTTTCCACAAAGTTCCAACACTGGTAAGACCTTTGCTCAGTAATTGATTTGTAAGATTAAATGATGTAAAAAAATTATCAAACGTACAATTTTTTTCCTCTTAGAGTTAAACTTGAAAAGCATCAGCACCACATTCTATCCTAGGTTTCACTCTCTTTTGTTTCCTTCTTTTACAAGGTAAGGAATACCAAACAAAAAGATGTAGCGGTATCAGATATCTATCAAATCTCAATGCCATATTTAATTCGTTTTGAAGATATTACTGCTTGAATGACACTCTGCCTCGGAAAGGAAACAGTTTCTCGTCAATTGTCAGGTTGATACCTGGTACATATCTTTTTTCTAAAGTATATCATAATAGAGTTCCAAAGGCATCTCATTGGTGCAAATTTGCCTTTCTGTATTCTTTCCATTCTAGTTGATATGTCATCAAAACGCAAATGTTGCGAAATTTTGGCGAATCTATTTTTATACATTGTTCTCTTGAATACTGGATGGCCACGAACTGGGTCGCAGAAATTGGTAAAATCAACAATTCCGTGTTTTTTAGTGCCCACATAAATAAGCAGTCCTATGAAAGCTCTAATTTCGACGCTGTCAGTAAACTTTCATTTTTGACCACCCTTGGTTATTCGTAAACTCAACTATAAGTTCAGTAATTGTTTTATAGAAAAAAAAAGTTTACGTATCAACACCTTTACGTATCAATACCCCTTCCAGGTGGTAAAACAATTTTGTCCATCTTTTGGCATCTTACGACGTTATGACTGCCGGCTCTTCCTTGATCAAACGGCTCAGCGTTCCATTCAGTTCTATCCTTACCAAAATATTTTTCCGCTAAAATTCAGGATCATAATGCCATATCTACTGTACTTCACTGCAGTTAGAGCGTACATGCAATAAATGAAAAGCGTTGTGAAAATTATGCCACTGGTGTAAAGCTCGTGGTTTTATTCGTTTATTCACTGAATCTACACTTCACATTCACACTAAATGCTTCAAGCTCAGAAATACACGAATTATATATATTTTATAGTATAAGAAACTGAAACCAATATTCAATAAATGATTAAGATTTAAATTTGATTTATACAACTGTTGCAATTGACTTGTACCCACCTGATCGATATATGGCAGCTGATTTACGTGACTTTTTATTTGACTGAGGTTTGAGAGTAGGATATTCTTTATTGCAGTCGATACCTGTAATGAAGTGGCTTTGTTAGGAATTGTTTAATTACAGTCGAGATCCGCAATAAAGTGGTTTTATTAGTAATTGTCTTCTTACAGTCGATACCCGCAGTAAGACTCTTTATTACAGTCGAGACCCGCAATAAAGTGATTTGTTAGTAATACATTATCTCAGTCGAGACTTGAGATAATATTTTTTAGGTCAGTCGAGACCCGGCTTAAAGTGAGAGTTAGTAAGTATCTTAACTTCAGTCGAGACCCGAGAGCAAGATTCCTTATTTCCGTCGAGACCAGAAATAAAGTGTATTGTTAGTAATATTTTTTATTGCAGTCGCTACCCACAATAAAAAACCTTTAGTTTAATCGCTATCTAAAATAAACTCCAGAATCCAGTCGGTACCCAGAATAAGAATATTTTATTTTAGTCGTCAATTAAACCAAGTATTTAATTTAGTAATAAAATAGAACACTAGGAAAAATCATTAGGAAATAACGAAGGAACAAATCGTTAGTTGATCACAGCACTGCTAAATCAGTAAAGAGATCGAATCAAGTCAAACTACTGTTTATATAGCCATGGCTTGCGCACGGTACCAAAGAACGGCATTCAAAGGCGCATGACAACAATAATTGGCATAGCAGCTGCACTTTGAAATGCAACCGTATATATATATATAAAAAAAAAAGAATAAAAAAAACTGGAATTTTTTGCCTACTCAAACATTTTTTTTTTTAAAAAAAAAAAAAAATGGATGTTCACGTCGACTTACCAAGTGCAAAATCGCAGTTTACTCCCATGTACAGTTGTTTCTGGCTTGTTTTACTGTGAAATTGTTACAATTTCGGCGTGATTTTTTTTTCTTTTCTTTAGGTCAGTACGTACATGTGTTGACATGCATTTTCGGTAATATTGCTAATATCATAATATCAGGATTCTTATGAATCCTGAACATCTACAATGCATGGTAAAACGACGTGGATTTTTGTATATGCATCTCACTCACATTTGAAAAGTCATGCTTGTAAGAACGTCTCTTCCCTTTCATTCATGTAACGACATGAGCACGAGCTAAGGTGAAGTAGTTTATCAGCAAAAATGATGTAGTATTACCTCAGGTGTATTTAGTATAATTTTTAACCATGTAGGGGAATTTAGAACCAAACAGCTGTAATCTGGAAATTGTATTTTCAGTCTTGAAAGCAATATTTCATATTATTCGACTTCTCCCAAACAATTTCTTAATTTACTATACTTATAGTTTAAATTATTGAGACCAAATACTTCCAACAGCTGTTTAATTTAGCACCTTACCACTACATACATATTTCGTTTATTTATATGCATTCTGTAGCAAACGAAATCGTTTTGACGACGTCGCTTTACCATGCAATGTAGATAAGGCATTATTATCGGAAGACAACACAATTTAAACGGACAATTCCTGAAAACTTTCTTTGGCATCTTCCCCAATATCAACACTAAATTATCCAGATAATCAAAATCACTCTCGTCACTTGCTTCAAAATCACTATCATCGCTCTTCTCATAATTTCCCCATCTGTAAGTTTCTGTGTCATTTCTGCATGTATTTCAATTATATTGGTAAATAAGAAAATTTATTTTTAATACTTTTTCTATAACTTTCAAAAAGAAAAAAGTTGATATGAAGACATCTTAAGTGCAAAAAAATTATTGAACTTTTCGACCCAGTGATCAGAGAGGTCTCATCGGTATGGATATCTCTGATCGCCTACCATAGAAGTTTAATGTTGGAGGTCACACTAATTGCTCATATAAATACTTTTTTTTTTAAAAAGTAATTGTGGATTATATGGTGCGCTTTGAAATTTGCGAGACCTCTAATATTGAACTTCTATGGTAAGCGATCAGAGATATCCATACCGATGAGACCTCTCTGATCGCTGGGTCGAAATGTTCAATTATTTTTTTTTGCTCTTAAAATGCATTTTGTAAATTTATTGAAATTATTTTCAATAAATTTCAGTCTGTTAGACGAGAAATCTCTTTCATGAAGACATCTACTGCAAATCCATACAATTTACTTGAATCACATAAAACCTTAAACGGAATTTTGAAATTAGTAAAACCAAGCAATATCAATTTAATGGCTTCTGAGAAATATTTCCTGTTATTTACCTACATGTAAATCCAATACGGTGACTAGTTATATGGGATAGTAGTATAGCCTGGGTGTATTAGGTATGAAACGAATGATGGCGGCACGTTTTTGTTATACCAACATTTTGTAAAATATTTTTTTTATTTCTACATTGTATTTCCCACGGAAAACAAAGTCAACGAGTGTGAAGGCAAAAATTCAAAATTCAAAATTCGTGAAAATAACTCTCAAGGCTGTTGGTAAAATTTTATCATTTTATGTTATTTTATGCCTTTAAATGAAATAATTCCCTAAAATCCTATTCGCCCTCGGTATATGGTAAAATATAAATAGTTAATGAAATTTGTCTACAGTTTAAATTTTATGCAGAGAGATCATAGAAGAAATCCGTAAAATCTTTGCGATTCCTACGATCCATGCGAATTGCTTAAGAGTTGTTTGTTAAAATACTTATCGAGAAACTAGAGACTTATGCCAGAAAGACATACATACATTCCGTTAACTTTGAGATTCATAAGTGCTTTGGATTTGTACGGACATGATTCGTATCAAACTTTAGTCGGGAGTTGTCATATTTTAGCACTTTGATAGCCAAATGTGTCGAAACGTATTAAAAAGGTAACTGCTCTCATAAACGATTATTGATTTGGTAGTTTCATGCGAATATCAATCGATCAGCTGTTCAGAAAGTAATAGAAACCATTGTGGAATGTACTAAATATTTTATGTTACATGTTCGTAAAAGAATCCATAAAATAATTTTATGGTACCGCGGAAGAATACGACTTTTTAAAATATTTTATTTTCATTTTATGAAGAAGACATTTTATCACCATAAAATAACATAAAATATTATTTTACGAAAAATTTACAGAATAGGACCAAATGACAAGTGTACGCGCAGCAAAACAAAAGTTCACATTTTGCAGAACCTACCGCCTATATGCACTGTTTAGCAAATTAAAAAATGCACACACAATTACTGTCTTTTTGTTGTTTCAATATCATGTAAGCATTGGGGTTCAAAAAAGAATCGAATTCGAAGTAAATCCATTCGACTAGGTGAAGTTAAGCTTCGAAATCGAAATCGCTTGTGACGTGCTTGCGAATTGCAGGAGAAAAAAACGAAACACGATATCGAATCGTATTGGCGACCCAACAGGTCGCCTTTCGTTCAAAGTTCTTGAATGGGTTGGTAGGTACTTAGTTCGTTTTGGATTCGATTTTTTTTTTAACAGTACCATCTGGTATGGACTTCTCTTGCAAGGCGTTTTGAAAGTACCAAGTAAATACGATATCGAATAAATAAATAATAAATACTCACCGTAGTAAAACTTCAATTTGCACTTCACTCAATAAAATCTCAACTTGGAATGCCTGCGAAGAAAAATTTCGTGAATAGAAAATATTTGCTACGAATTATTCGGAAATTGAAATGAGTCGTATAGTAACTTCATATATATAGGAAACAAATCGAAGAAATTTCGAGCTGCAAGCGATGCATCTATTTCGAATTGCGAACATCGTTTATGGTAAAAAAAATCGAAGAGATTTCGAGCCATAAGGAATATCACAATAATTCATTCAAACTTAATTCTACTTTAAAATTCAATAAATTCAACGTATAAATAATTAAAACTTCATTTTAAAATTCACAAATAAAAGTGTAGCTGCGGGTCCCTTGCTTCCCCTTTTGATATCCTTTTACTCCTGTGAAGAAGAAGAAGAGCATATGAAAGTCTAACCGGCCAAAGAAATGACCTTCAATGTAGTTTGAATAATAGAAGATCGGCTAAAGTGAAGTATACTGCTACGTATGGTCAGTAGTTAGTTCACATAGAATTTATGAGGTTGACAGGGATAGCAACTTGTATTGATGCTATGTTGGAGAAGGTGTAGAAAATCAGTCCTACTACTAGCGTGCAGTTTTTTTGTGTGCTGTTGCGTGAGGGTATGGCGATAGCAGCACTTGTGACGTTTTACGTACCTTTAGGTTCAGCAAATTGGAATAATGCTGCGTGTGGGACTTAAATAATGGCAGTTGTTACGTTTTGTCGTGTGCTCTTATGGGTTTAGCAAATTGGGGTACTGCTACGTGTGGATGTGGATATTGTAGCACTTCTGACGTTTGTCGTATGCCTTCTTGTAGTTGCAGCTAATTGGGTTGCTGCTACGATTGGGATTGGGTAATTTTTAATTTTGTCAGAATTAACGTCTGTCTTTGCTGCAGAGTTAACCTCTTGTATAAAACCAGGTCTAACCTTTGTACATGGTTAATCTGGATTTAGAAATGTTGACGATCAACTCCTGTGTAAAATTGCTTGATTTAACATGACTTTGTGCAATACTTAAGATTAACTCTCAGTCGAGATAATTAGAGTCAACCTAACTTTTAATATGCCCTGATGATATGATCTGTATAGGATTGAGTTAACCTCAACTTTGGGTGTTTAGATTCAACTTCTGTATAAGGATTGAGTTAACCTCAACTTTAGGTGTTTAGATTCAACTTCTGTATAAGGATTGAGTTATCCTCAGATATTTCGATAGCCAAAATTAACTTCTGTTTTAGGATTGAGTCAACCTCAAATATTTTGGATACCCAGAATTAACTTCTGTTTTTAGATTAAGAATTAACTTCTGATTTGGTTGGGATCTTGATCAGATCAACTCTGATTTGGAATTGGGTGATTTCACTATGGCTCGTCGCTTTTTTATAACTGCCGAGTGCGGTCGTACTTCTTATGATGTTGCCCTGGTAACGCTTGTTCCTATTTCTGCGGTGTACAAGCTTTGATTGACGTAATATCAATTTAATGACAAGGTGAAAATGTAGATGGACGGAGGTTCGTGTATTTTAGGTAAGTTTTGTGCTATTTATTTGATTTTGATTAGTTTCTTATAATGTTTTGTTCTTTTTAGGTTGTGAATATCATCGAGGGACTTTTGTGATGTATATAGCAGGAAATCAGAAGGCAGAGGAGATTTAGATTTAGTTATTTAGATAAGTGTTGAATTTTGTTCCTTTTTGAATTGATTCTTTGTGTATTTTTATGTTTATTTTTAATAAATAACAAGGCTGGAAGCATCCAGGGACTTATAGTTCGGTGGTGGACCGAACAGTACCCATGCTGATAACTGCATTACTACTTGTTGTCAAATGACAGATACCTCTCCAGTGGACATCGGCTTCTTATCGGTTGAATATGATGATGTTTATTGGCCATTAAGTAATGTTAGTTTAACTACTAAACAAGATGATAATTACCTATGTCCTTCATTTTCAAAACACTGCACAATATCGCTATCATCTCTTTTATCTGATATTTTTAATTTATCTCTTCGGTTAGGACTTTTTTTTTTGGATAATTGGAAAATTTATTTATTACACCAATTTTTAATCCGAGTTAAAACATTATCATGGAGTGTGTGTGAGGAATACTGTTCCGAAATTATTAAATTCTATAGTGAATTCTAAAATTATCTTTATTGCGAAGGAGTTAATAGTCTCCTAGCAGCATGGTTTTTGCTCTGGTAAGTCCTGTTCCACAAATTTGGCAATATTTTCCAATTTTTCGATTAATCCTATGTGGGTCCAGGTAATGACTCTCCGTCTCACTCCAACTAAAATCTTCAGGTTATGGTCTTACGACAAGCTTTGGGTACACTAGAATCATTTTTAGTAGGTGTAAAGAAATTTTTCGAAACTGGGTTTCTTGAAAAGAGTTTTAACTTTTAAATCATATTTATTACTCTGAATTACAAACGGTTTTTTGTTGTTCTGATAATAACAACAAACATGTTGACTATCATCAGGGCCAGGTATAATATCAACTAATCGCCTGTTTCGCCCACAGTTTGAGTGCTTCTTTTTTGAGCATCTTCCCATACCTACCTTTCCTTATATATAAAATAAGCTATAGGGTTTATGAAAAGTTGTAAACTAGATTATGTACTGTACACTGCACACAATACACCAAGTTAAGTATTTTCTAATGTCCACTATAATTTTATATAAAACAATTTAATTAGTTTCCCTGTACACTATTATTAAGTAAACTATAACACACGAAAAATTATAGTTTTGTAAAAGGAAAAGCCACAAATAAAAATAAAAATTTTCACAAGCAATGTTGTTATACATGCAGAGTGCTCGCGGCACTGCAAAAAGAACAAAGTTTCGTTTACTTTATCCCACTCTGTTAGGGTAGCGTGTGGTGCAGATGACTCATATCCAATTCCAATCACTTTTTTTCTGCAATTTTTGTGCACACCTCTTATTGGTGAAGATATTCGTAAATGGTTTCCGCCATTTACCAATCAGTTATCAATCGTGTCCGTTGTATATGTACACCCTCCAAGCGCACTACTTACCTTCTCCAGTTAAAAAAAAAATTGTACATTTTAATACTCAATGCTGTAAATGTCGTAAAATTACTAATTTTCTTAGTAATCGAATTCAAAAAGTTTTTGTAAAATTACACACACGATTGCAAACAATGCAATAAAATGTGTAAAATATAAATGAATTATTATGTATATAGCTAAAGTAACCCTCTGGTTAAGTTTGTCTCAACTCGTCTGAAAAATTCTATGCCATAGTAAAAGTTTCTATGAGATCATCGTAAAAAAAATTCTTACATCAATTCTTGTGTTACCCTGGATGAATGCCTCCATTTTTTTCCTTTTATCTGTAAAATTAAATTGAAACAAGTAATAACATTAGAATTGATCTAAGACCAATTATTATGATATACCTTACATGAATGCCCGTACCGTATGTAATTTCGTATGGTAACCAATCTGTACAAGTAGGGTATAAAAAGAAAAAAAAATCTGAAAAGACCAATCAATTGCAAAACTTTATATATTTTCAATATTTCAATAAATATTTAATTATACTGAAGTTGTGATAACGTCTGCAATTTTACCATGTGTCTATTTATATATATTTAGGGATACTCTTCGTCATCATCATCACATTCAGGCTAATTTTCCTGTTCACACTACTTGAAAATTATCCTATAGTTAGTTATACTGGTTATTTACAATTTCATAAGATGATCTGCAATTGCACTAACATCAGTAAATTTCTTACGCTGATGCTTGTACTTTGGGTATTGTTCGCAACCCAGCAAACATTGTGGCGATAAATTGCTGTGGCGATAAAAACGGCAATAAAAATTTTGTTGCCCTTTTTTTGCCTTTACGATGTTTTGGCGATAGCTCGAGAATTAAAGTCAATTAGATTCCCGAAAATATTACGATTGTCCTACGAATCGCTTTCTTATTGCTATATTATTGCACTTTTATTGCCTAGATCGCTGGTACTAGATGTGATGAGCGCGAGACATCCGTTATCGACAATATTTCAGTACTCTACCTGTGGAAATTGCCTCATTTAAAGTTGTTCTTTCGTCAAGTGTGGTCGTCTAGAAAAACCAAACGAAAGAAGAAAAGGATATTTATCGCCATGGCGATCATCAAATGAATTACTTACACGATTCATATACGATGCAACATTTACCCCCGTCATGTTAAACGTAGGCGATAAAAATGCATTATTGCCGGCAATAAAAACGCTCGCTGTGGCAATAAGAAATTATAAGAAAGCGATTCGTAGGCCAATGGTGATGTTTGCTGGGAAGGCACACGTCCGCACGTCATAATTTTCTTCCAATGTATCAGACACAACTCATGTACATTGTATAAGCTTACTGCGCCACGCGCCACCCAGCAAAACTTTTGCATACAAAAACACAAGTGTGTCCGTGATAATATCTTTTATTGACAATTGTATTATTTTAATATTACGCTGTAAACATAAGTTTTCCTGCAATTTTTATGCAAAATTGAGTAAATAACATTACAATGTTTAATTTTAGATACTTTTTAACATTTGATTTACATTGTAACGCTGTTAAAACTTTGATCGAAAAGTGTTAATTTTGTCATAATTTGTTTAGCTAAAATATTAGCCCAAAAGATCCAAAAAAGAAAAAGTAAAAAAACTTATTCATCCTTTTATGACACATCTTTGGATTTCTATAAAAATCGGGTCATAAATGATTTTCACTTAGCTGGAAAGTGGTGCAAGAGATGACAGTTTTTAACAATTTTATAAATTTCAGATAATTATATAATAATTTCTGGATTAATTTAGAGAAATTTGCTACACTTATCTCACGGATTGGACCTTTATCTAAACATTAAAATTTATTTGGAATAATAAGACACACCTGTTCTCCAGATATCGGGTGCAAGCCGAAGGTCAATTTTCAATTTTTACTGGTATTCCATCTTAAGGCAGGTATCGAGAGAAAACTATAGAAAAGTGATCCCATATTAATTTCGCCACCGATAACGACCGGCAATGAAGTTTCTGTTACGTGCCGGTATCTGTCGGTGCCAGTTGATGTGAATTAGCTAACGTAGTTTCATACAAAAGTATTGTGCGTATTTGTGTCGATTCGTGCTGTGCCGGTAAGTGTGCATCGACCTTAATAGGGACATTCATAGAATTACAATATTTTTAATGCTCGCTATGTACTTATATATTTACAAAAAAAAGTGTTATTAACCGGTATTAAAAAAAACCAAAGTACACAATTTTTCATTCGCCATTCGCTTAATAGTTCATACCAATTGATATTTACAGTCTTTAAATGTCTACTTAAGTATATATATACCTAACTGAATTCAGCAGGGTAAATACTCTTTATATAGCTCTCATTATTTATTATACACAAACATCGTACCGGTTAAAATTTATGAAGGTAATATAAATGTACAGTGAAAGTGGGAGGTTGAAGGGGTGGGTAAATGAAAGGATTGCATGAAAATAACTAAAATTAGTCCCATTTGGCATAAATAAATAATCAGCCAACCTGTTGCATCCGCTACAACCTTTGCCCTGTCGGTTTCCCGTGCTTATTTTACGAAAGTTACATGAAGTCTACCCTTTACTGCTGCCATCAAGCATTAGGCTTAATGAAAACTAAATTAGATTAACCTCAGCTGATAAGACACTGATTAATTTGTGTTCGTGCCCTACCGCCTTGTGTTGTGTTCTCTAGAGATGAGAATTATAGGAGTCACGTTTGGCTTTATATACACACTCAAATTCAATTCACAAACATACAATTTACCTTTTCTAATTTGTGTGTATGCATATGTGTATGTGTGTTAGGTATTTAGTAGGTATATGCTAACTAAATAAGTAAAACTATGGATTGGGGATCATTTCACGATATCTATACGAATACATAACTCATTAACTAAGAAACTCCTAAAGGATTGCTAGATAGCGAACCCAAAAGTTTTTCTAACCATTATTCAAATAAGTTTATTTCACGATTAGAAAAGTTTTTTGTTTGGTATTTTGTTGATTTATTCAGACCTTTTTGCAGTTCTTTGGGCAATTGGATGATAATAAATTTTTAAAAGTATTTATTTGCATCGTAAGGCTCAAGGTGACTTTAATAGTTTTTTTCTTTGCAAGTCGAGAAAGCATTTATCCTCATTTGTATCCTCTGAAAAGATGTATTGTCTGGTTTCACACAAAGAATATTCAATATTTACAGATTTGAAATCATCTAAAACTATACAGGGTGATTTCTGTTTCAATTCTCAATTAATGCAGCAAATGATACATACCCTGCAAACTGCGCACATCCTTTAACCCTTCAAATTACTTTCGGCCGTACAGTAAAATTCCGTGATGCTTTTTTATACCGAACAGTGCGAATGTGGAACAGCTTACCATCTTCTGTTTTTCCTCCGGCATACAATCTGCGGAAGTTTAAGAGCGACATACATTAGTACCTGCGCCACTCTCCTCATATCCCCTAATCCTTTCCCTATCTCCTTCCTGTCATGTTGTACTTTGCATCATAGGGTATCCCCTGGGTTTGGCTTAATAATATAAAAAAAAAACGGAATGTCGAGAGCAACAACAATTTTTTACATCCTTCATTCATGATTTTTTGACAGACAGTACCTCTGCGCCATAGAGTAATTAGGTCCAAGGGCTGCCCTTGTTTACCGTCGAAATAAGCTCTCTCATCGTTGAAGGGGAATATCTCTATTCCAGATATCGTCAAGAGCCAGTGAGTGCCGTAGGTTGTATGCTACAACCAGTAATAAAGTTAATACCAAGATAAGGGCTGCCAAAAAATCTTACTATCGTAAAAAATTTAATTGTAAACTTACCATCTAAAATATTATGACAAAATCTGTGTAATGCGTTCATGGGGGTGATGCTAAACGTGTTGAATTTAATCCCACTACTTTGTAGTTCATCTAACACCTGGCAGTGATAATCTTCAATCATGGTCGCCTCGTCATTTGATCTATTTTGAGATCTCTGATTGTTTCAGTTTTCGTTGTGTGGATGGCGAAGAGGAGATAAGGACGGTTTTTTTCCTGTCAAATCTAATGCATCTGGTTATAATCAAGTATCGCCGAAATTTCTCAAATTAATCTTTCCAATAAATATAAGGCCCCTTCAACATGTCCTTAATGCGTGTCTAGCATCGACCTTTTTTCCAACGACTTGGAAAATAACCATCGTTTTACCTATTCATAAATGCGCCTCACCTGCAACATCAGCCGATTTTAGACCGATTAGTCTATTATGCTTCCTCTCCAAAGTCCTGGAGAAATTAATCTACTCGAAAATTCAGGAATACTTGTGCGTAAACAATCTAATCAGCTCGTGTTTTCACTCGCATTATAGCTGCGAAATGATATGATATCCATCTTGCTTTTATTAGATTTCTCTAAAGCATTTGATAGTGTTTGTGATGAGAGGCTCTTGAAGAAACTGACTTTACGATTTGGTTTCTTCCATTCTGCCAATCTTTTAGTTATACATTTTTTGTGTGGTAGATCATAACGTATCATATTGAACACTGTTCATTCCTTAGATCCTTTGCACCTTTCTTGTGGTATGCCCCAGGGATCATTTCTTCGCCCTTTATTATTCAGTTTATACATAAATGAGGTGACACATGATGTAAAAGTCTCGTCGCATGGGTCTTTTCGAAGATTGTGTAAGCCGAACTAACTGTGACCTCCAAAGGATTTACTGCTGGTTAATTGACAATGTTCTTAGTCTTAACCCTAGTAAATTCCAGTATATTGCATTCTATCCACGACAAATTTATCTACTTAATTGCATCGATATCCCATATGTTAGTAGGGCTCGAAATCTTGGAGTATACCTTAATTGCCGGTTGAGCTGCGTGACCACACAAGTGCCATACTGTCTGAAATCTATACAGGCCTTCATCGTCCTTTGATATGCACTACCATCCTGCCACTACGCTTACGTATGACTCTGGTCAAATTACTCTTGCTGCCTCATTTCACTAATGGATGCCTTATTTTCCCAGCCTTAATTTCTGTCTGCTCTAGAAAACTTAGAGTGGCATTCAATGATTGTATTAGGTTTATTTACGGTCTGCGCAGATATGATCATGTTTCCTATTACAGTCTCTCATTGCTGTGCTCGAGAGACGTATTTGAAACGTAGGAACCTGCTTTTTCTTTATAGGGTATTGCAATTGGGCCAGCCTCCTTATCCAGTTGATTTTCTGCAACCGTTGTATTCCAACATAGGTCGCAAGCTGCTGCTGCCGCGATGTCGTACTTCTAATCTCACTGGTTCTTATTTTGTTCAGATTATTCGCCTCTGGAACAGTTTACCTTCCCGAGTTCAATGCGCAGGCTTGCTCGGCAATTTCAGGCGACTTCTCCTCAATTGCGCGATTTAGCTGCTCTCCATTTAAGCCCGAGATTTTTTTCAACTTTTTTTAATGTTTTTGAATTTAAATTTGTAATTCTTATCGTATAAACATATTTTTTCTCTTAGTTTATTTTTAACTATTTTAAGGTAGTCTATAAGTATTCTAGTCCCCGTTATTATAAATGATTTTAATCTTATTGTATCTTGGGCCGTAATAAAGAAGAATAGAATAGAATATAAAATTGTATTTGGGGAAAGAGTGGTAAAATGCGTAATTTAGAAGGTAGAATTACGGGTTAGAGATATTTTCTGAATACTTTAGCAATCATACTACAATTCCTGAATGATACAAATATAATGATTATTTAAAAATTGTTAATTATATAATCCTTCTAGATTTTTAATGGCCTATTATTTTTTTCTCTTCGCCGCTGTTTCAAAATTTAGCTATATACGTCACCAGTTTTTCATATCAAATTTACAATGTTCAAAATTTTCAAAGTTTAAATTGAGCCAAAACGCTCCAATGCTCCAAAAATCAACCCTCTTCGTTTTTTTCCACTTTTTATCCATCATTATTATTATAATGATAGGGTGTACCATCCAAAGGTTATATGGTGTTTTAATTTAATAAAATTTAGGAAACTATTTTTGACTCCAACATTTTCTATCACTCCCAACTTTTTGTTTGCCACAACTCCAGCTATCAGCTGTATGAGGTCTGCCCATCTCTGAGCAAAATACCCTGCATATAAAGTAAAATAATGGAAAAGTACAAATATAATTACAAAATAACAACAAAATTGTTTAATGGCGTTCTTTATTATTGCGAGTGTATTTGAGCAATTTGAGGGTTTAATTTTACTTATTTTGAGCATTCTGTTACATCAAAAACTTATGCCATTTTATATTTGATTCTGTTCGATATTCGATAGCTCGAACAGTAATAATATAATGTTCGCCCAAGAACTGCAATCCATCTGACAGTCAACCACTGACTATAATCATAATCTGAAATTGTATAGTATCTCGGTACCCAGTCTAATTCTGGTTCCTGTCAAAGGCCAATCGCCACTCAAGAAGTTAACTGTAGTAGTTGTATGGTTTAGCCATTGCCTAATCACGGATTCCAGTCCCAGTCTTAATCTGTACGCTGGAAAACATTCTCTGAAAGAAAAAAATATGCATCAAATCTCAAGACCGAAATGGACTCCGCCCGAAAGGTCTCACAGATTCTCATCTATATCAAGCCAGTTATTTATACCAGGCATCATCTACTCAGAAAACACAGATATTGTGGGATCCTTTGCCAACACGTTGCAGCAAACAATACCACCTACCTCAAAGGGTCACTCATATAGTGTGCAGAAAAAAACTTTTTATTCCTCTCGACATTCTGTATTATCACCTAAATTAGCTGTGTTCTTTTGTGTACCTTTATCTAGATCTCCCATATACTGGAGAGAACAAATTGTTCTGTCAATTGAACCGAACTATTTATACTGTTCGCTTGATTTAAATCTTTCTATGAAAATTTATGAGACGTTCTTTTGTGTATCTTTTGTTGTGCCCTGTTCTGAAAGCAGATGTACTGTTAAATTACGGTAACACATTGCAACTTTTACTGCAGCGCAGCATAAAAGCTGCGCTACTCGATGCAGTGTGTAATCATTTCTGAAACCCAAACAGTTACACCTGCACCTGCCGCAGTCCTTGAAGTTGCAATATGTAAACATCTATGTAAATCAACATTGTTTACGCTATATAATCTGTCAACTGTTTGTCACATCAATGACCCCTCTTATATCTGTCATGGGTCCTTACTAGATAGATATTCGAAATATCTAGATATGAATATTTAGATATCGACATCCCATGTCTGTCATAATGATAATAGTGCCTTTAGGCTTCAATCGAGTTTTGAAAAAGAAGTTCTGTTAACACTGTTCAATCTGCCATTTCTCTAAATCTGCTTTCATGCTTCCAACGCCACCATATATTTTACCTACTTATGTATCAGTTTGTTTATTGTAGTTTAATTGAGTATCACAAAATATGCCAAGGCTGCGAGCTGATTCAGTAAAAGGGATGAACATACCATTAGCTTAACGAAAGGTTGTTGTGGAGATATCAACATAATTTTTAAAAATAAGAATAACTTGCGATTTTGATGGATTCAGCTTAAGACAGTTCAAACTAGCCCAAGATTCAATACCTTCCAAATCCATAATAACGCTGTTTATGCTACTATGGAGAGCTATCAAGTTTGAGGATAGGCATATTTGGCCATCATCAGCATATAGTTTGAGAGAGTATTCACAAGTTACTTCAATTAGATCGTTTATATATAATCAAAACAACAAAGGACCCAAGATAGACCAATGTAGCAAACCTTAGGATAGAATTTTACTATTCGAAGATCATCAGTCGCTACAATCTGTTTCCTATCAGCAAGATAGGAACATTTAAGTTTGGTCGCCGACAGTGGCGCAGCTGGAGCTTTTGTCACCTGGGGCGGTCCTGAATTTGCCGCCCTTTTTAACTTAATCAAAATCAAGAGTGGTTATTACAATTATTGAACATTAATAAAAAAATGAGTAAAACCATTTATTTATTTTGTTTAAACAGATTGTACATATAATGATATAACATATTGTTACGCGCCACAAAGTGATACAAGCGACATCTATTGGAAATGGAAACAACTTTAGGTTAGTGACATCCTAATAAACTTTGGTTTCGGAGAACGGAATATTCAGGAAGGTTCTAGAATAATTTGTAGAGTATAAATATGGCGCTACTCACATCCAGGAGGCGGAGTCTTATTTCAGACAGTGAAGTGAATGAAGTAAACTATTTGGATTGCGATAATTAGAAGTAGAGTACTAGCGATAACTATAATGAGTTGATTTGATAATTATTTGTGAGAGTAAACAGTAAAGTTAAATAAAGAAAGAACTTTTGAATTATATGTGAAATACTGTGTTTTAAATAACGAACTAAGGCCACGCTCGTAACAATATTTTGATTTATATATTTATTTTTCTTGCATTTCTATTACAAAAGTCTTAACTGGCATGCAGGCCTACCGAGAAATTGGATTCGATCAAATCTACATCGAGTCGATTATTTTCAAAGAGCATTTTCTACTGTTTAATACAATTGAATCGAACATTTTCCAAATTCAATAAAAGGCAATTACCGGTTATTTTTGATTGGCGCTGAAGAATTTACGATGTGATTAATTTTACTAGTAAAAAATGCTATATGATAAACCTTGATCTTCTATGGACAGTATCGCTAGATTTCGTAATCTTAAATCACTCATTGTGGAAAGAAGATAATTTTTATTTGATTTTAATTTGGAAAAGTTCCGTTCACAACTACCGACACTGATGCTTATTGTTAAAAAAATCTTAATAATATTAATATGTTGTGAACAGAGTTTGCCAACCTATATATCTTGATAAATATTAAAAGTTCAAGAGGCCCTTTCCCGCTTTTCCAACCTCTTGTACATCAGGTACACAGTAAAACAATTCCACATTTGTTGCCACAAAGCTTAGGTATTTTATCCTTTAATGTAGGGAATATTCCCTAACTTGTTGGAAATGTTTCCTAAACTTTAGAGAATATTCAATTTACAATTTAGAGATAAATACGTAAGCTTTGTGGCAACAATATTTTTCATTTTTTATAGTGTAGAGACCTAAAATTCTGGATCCTTTCCTTTCAATATGAAACTGTTCCTTGTCAAAGTCCACAAGGTAATTTGCTTGACATTCAAAATTTTCATTTAAATATTAGATGGTAGTAGGCACGAATTCTACGCTGCAAGCACATGTAGTTGTTCAAACCATACTCTTATTTCCTGGATAACTCTATCCAATCACAAAAACATTTCTTTTTGTATTTCTTCTTCTAAAGATAGCCCCACGTCTCGCGAAACTTCACCACTCGTAATTTTTTTCCTTCTACATAACTCGACGCGCTTAGTGGATATCTCCAACTCTTCACATATATTTTTGGCTGTTGTAACTGCTTTTTACACTAAGGTGTGCCTTTGTCCAATGATATATATTTGTGAAGAATTCAGTTTTAAATCACATTAGCCGCCTACTTTTTTCGTGATCCGGATCAGAGGAAATTATCGATTGACGTCGGTTGCAAAATCGGTTATAAATTTAGATGATTTTCTAAATTAATACGAAATCATCATATTGTAAGGTTTTGTAGGGTAAAAACTGTAAAATTTGAACCAAATTTTAGTCAGGTTATATTTTGATGTTTTGTGAAGATTGAAATATTGGCAAATTGATAATTTTCCTCATATGTAAATTCATATCTACCTACAGACATTTTTTAGAAGCAAATCAATTCTAAATTTCCAATGAACCGAATCAATATAAAGAGACGCAGCTATTGGTAGATATTTAATCCGCTTATTTGCAGGTATTGTTGCGCGTCATTAATTTCCAAATGGACTGATTAACATGAATGGAGGTAGCACAGAAAAGAAAAAGATTGCAGTGCGTTAAGTAATATTCCAGCGTCTGGTGTCGTTTTAATATTTTCTTCCTCAGATGTCAATTTTTCCAAAGCACTTAAAATGTTTAATAATTATTTTTTTACAACAGTCACCACATCTCCTCTTGTGTTCCAACGAGTTTCTATACTGCGCTTAACATCTTGACCAGTGACAGAAACTGTCAAACTTTGCAAAAAAATCAATAAAATTAAAAAAAAATAATCAAATTTAGCAAAAAAATCAAATATTGCAAAAAGAAATCAAATTTTGTAAAATTTGATGACTGTTTTTTTTTTGCAAAATTTGACTGAAAAAAGCTCCAGTCGACCATCAAAGTAAATGAAAAATCTGCCGAAATATTTTCTGTAAATTCCCCTAAGAAGAAGTGAATGTTTATTGCTCATCTCATTGCTCATTAAATTGCAATACAGGGGTGGACTAGTCATATATATTTATAAAATTCCATAATAAAATTCATTTAATTAATTTAAATTACCCAGGCAGTCCAAATGACTGCTTTTGGGCAATATACATTGGTATAACACATGCATTATGTCAGACACAAGGTGGGGGGGGGGGGGGGGGGGTAAATACAACTATAAATAAATGCAATTATTTAAATCATGTACACAAAGTCCCCAAAATCTAAGAAATCGTATCGTTATAGACTTAATTTTTTTTTTCTAAACGGAATTAAAAAGCAATCAGCAATCTAGTTTAAGGAAATCTCTTTCTGACTTTCTAAATTGTTCTTAAGTTAACTTTGCTTCAACCACCCATGAGATAACAAATGCGTTCCTCTTCCGTATTGATGGCGGCCCTGGTTACAATAACAACAATGGCGCTAAAGAAAGTATTAACAGCTAATGTTTGTTTACATACGTGATTAAGCATAAAAAATCTCATCGTCGGAAAGGGACTGCCGGGGTCAACACGCATTTTTCTTAAATTAAATACTTATTACAATAAGTGATTCCGTGGATTACAACATTATTATGTTATTAATTTTGAAATTATTTAGACAGAAATATATTAAATGCCCCCACCCCCCCCTTATTTACGCTGCTGGTCACCGAACTTGAGAAGCTATATTGTGATTTAAGTTTATTGCATAAATTCTGAACTACAATAGAAGTATACGTAAGTACATTTACTTACGTAAAGCGAACACGCCCTTTAATTTAACAGGCGTACACAAATTAACTTTAACTCGTATGAACGGGAACTTTCGTTAAGTTTAAATATCCAATTTTCAGTAAGTATAGTGCGGTAAGAATCACACATTCCGTAAGAACGCGATGCAATGTAAAACTTAAAATGGAATAAAAATGGTACTGTGAATTAATAGAAAGCACAAATCTTCAATTTGTTAATTTTTTCACTTTTACCACTTTTTAAAATTTAACACAGAAAATGTCAAGATAATAACTCTAACGGAATGTGATATATATAGGCTAAAAATATCAAATTTTCGTAAGTAAACCTCAGTCTCGTTTAATTTCGTAAACTTATTTACTTCTATTGTAGTTCAGCCTTAGGATGTCAAGGTTTACGGAATCAAATGCCTTTGTAAAATCGAGTAAGCACAAAACTGTTGCCTGATTGTCTTCAATATTATTCCTGTTAACCTCAACTCAGCTTAGCAATGCAGTAACTGTACTATGTCTAGCGCGAAATCCAAACTGATACCAGCTTAAAAGACCGTGACCTTCAATGTAACTCATAAGTTGTTTTAAAAAAAGCCTATATCTGAAGTTTTGTTTAAGCAGGTCTATATATGAATATATGTGTAATCGGTTTAATAATAAATAAATGGAAGAATTAACTTTAAACATTTTAGATTAAGATTATCCAAACCAACAGTATTTCATTTGATAGACCTTATTGGAAATCATTAGCTTTAAAATTTCGGCGACAATATACAAAGGTTTATGACTTCAGTTTTGTGGATGACAAAGAAAACCTCGATTTTTTTTTTCATTATTATTGATTTTCGAAACACTCGCTTTTTTTCGTAGACTTCCAACACCGTATATAAAGCTAACATCTTGGATGGAAGATTCGTTGTAAATGTACTCCTTGCACATGTACTTCACAGATCATAGATCTTCAAATCCACTTGCACATAAATATCTGTAGGAGAGATGAGTTCAACATCCTTAAGGTTTTCAGGTTTTTGGCCTTTATGATTGATGATTTATAAATTATTTATCCGCAGCTAATCTAAAAAAAAAAAAATAAGTGTAGACCGTACCATTTAATTTTAGTCGCTGCGTTTCTATTGACGCTCTCCGAAAAAAAACTAATAAAATTACCACAATTACTTACTGCTCATCTCGAGTTATAATTCTATAATATTAGTTTATTCCAAATTATTTTCTAAATATTTCTAAGATGCTTGATAGTGTCTAACACTGCGCTCGATTTACTCAACCTAAGTCTCTTGGTATTTATCCTCCTCTTGCAGTTTAGAATTTTTTTCAATTGTCAGTCTAATTTGTTGGTGTTCCTCAGGGTTCTGCCTCCTCCATTTATTTTTTTAATTTTTATCAACGATTTTCTTTTAATTATACCTGCAGTCCCATCAATCATTTTGCAGATTTCAATACCTCTGAGATGTTCAGCAACATCAACTTGCGATGATATGTGAGGTGAGTCGATGGTATCAAGATGTGTATGCCGGATGCACTATTTAAAAAAAAAACATATAAGTCACATAAACTTAAATTTGCCATTCCTTAGCTTACCGAAGCAGATCTAAGCCCAGACACATTGTTCACTATTTTCCATTGACATCTTACGCTGAATTTTTACTTTGCTTTGTTTTCTACTATCCAAAGATATGCCCACCAACTTCAATCACAGACCATATTTATACCATATATAGGTATTCAGCCGTTTAAATATTTTTCTATGGAAATGCACATTTTTCCCTATCTGCTGTATTTATAATCACGGCTCAGTATACACATTAAGCTGGACAACATTGTCACGAACTATCATTCATATCAAATTAAAGGTTTGCGAAAAAGTTCAAACAAAAAATTGAATATAAAAACTTAATAGAGATTTAAATATCTATTTACGAAGGTTCTTTTTCATTTACCTATTCCTAAAATGGGGCAACAATTTCACTGAAAATATGGGGGGCAAAAAACGAACCGAGCTACGTGACAATGCATAAAAATTGAAAATTATTTAAATCAAATATGCAAAATCCCGGAAAATCCAGGAGCAGGACCTTTTGTTATTATCTTCCACACAATTCGGAGAGATATTATAGATTTCAGGCATGCATTCAGAAATCACATTAAAAACTTCTATTGTTCAAAATTTCCTCTAATGGTATTAAATGGCACCACTGGCGGTTCACAACTGTTAGAGTTAGCCACATTCAGTTCAACCAGAGATTAACGAAATTCAAAATAAAGAAAAAAAAGCCCCGAAATAACTGTGCTATTGTCACCATTGAAACCCCCACCATCATCTGCACCGCAGATTCCATTATGGCGCGCTCATTTAATAATGGAAATTAAAATGCAAAACGAACTCCACAGGGACCTCATAAAAATAAGGAATTGAACATAAATTTGGTTTTTAATCCGGGATAAAGGGGTCAGTAAATGGCACAATTATAATTTCATATGCAGAAGTTTTTCTAGTATGGCCTCGCTGACCACACGGCCATTCACCATACTTGGGGTGTTGCTTTATTGGCCTGTGCATGAAACAGAGATTTTTAGTAATGTTTTTTTTTTTTTTTTTTGTAATAATTTATTATGTCCTTGTTATATGGAAAATTATATCCAGTTCTGGTTAAAAGTTTGGTAGCGTATGAATATTATAATTTTATTTTTTCAACGAGTTAAACATGTTAAACAAAGTTTAAAACAATTTTAACAAGATATTGATGGTTTCAGTTTATATTTGTCCATTTTGAAATTGATCTAAAAGAAAATACGAATCGAACAACTATATTTAAGCCGGCTATGAAATCTTACAATAAAAAAAAAAACAATCTGAGATTCTTTTGCTTTTAAAATGATTCACATCGGAGATACAATTGTTCAGTCCACATACATTTTCTTTGCACATAGCCACCCAAGCTGTTCAATGGCAGATATTTATCTCCTGTTAAGCAGTGCTCCGGCAGAATCCTTGGAGCTTTCCTTCCAAGGAATCCTACCATATGTGGGAAAAACTCCTAAAAAAAGAAGACAAAAATAGCGATAAAGAATCATCATAGTTCATAAAATGGAACATACTTATCTGAATACTAATCTGCTCTAAAATCTCGCAAGCATCAACATGCCCAAAAATGAAAGGAAAGAACTTGGCAATAGTACCCAATTTGCAAAATACGAAATTCAAGGAACTTACAGCTTTTAAACACCCCCGACAATTTAATATAGCAAAAGTTTAATGATGTGATCGAGATTGCGTTTTCCAATTCATGTGGTTAACTCTGCAGAAAGTGCTTTAAGTGCACAAATTTGGCAAAATAAGAAACTCAAGGAACTTTCAGCTTACACCATCAAAAATGCTCATAATGTTGTAAATTAGTTTCACGTTGGAATCTCAATGGGTTTGGGAACGAGATTGTTATTTTTTCATTTTAAAGGAGTGTTAATGTGTAGTAGGAGATGATAGTACTCACCTAGACAAAAAAAAATTGTGTACCAAGGGGGTCCATATCAACCGTTTCGGAGTTACAGGGTGATTAAAAAAAATACAGTTTTTCACAAAACCTTCAGTATCTTAAAAAAGTTTAGTGTGTTTGGTCACCGCCCATAGCTGATTGTATGTAGAACTTCCTGGCCCTTCTAACGTCTGCACAACCAAAACCGTACTGCTCCCCTCTCTCAGGAGTTATTGTGGTCTAAACTAAAAATTTCGGAATTTTTTATCTTTTTTTTTTTAATTTGACCTCTATGTTTTTTTGCAAAAAGTTCATCAACCTAAAATTTTTTTATAAAATCTGTAAAGTGCAGACCTTCCTCATTAATTTAATTTAGTACACCTTATGTGCTACCGTTAAACAGTTTTTAGCTTTTTACATTTTTAACCTTTTTTAGAAGAGCATATACCTGCTTTTTCAAGATTAACTTTTCATAACAGAACTTTTTACTTCATGCAGGTATAATTACCTAAAGCAAAGCTAATAGTTAATGAATTTTTAAACAGCTGTCAACATAACCTAAAAATTAGAAAAAATTTATTGCTGAAAAAAGAATCATGAGAAAATCTAAAAATTAAAATCAGCTGTTTCTATACGAAAATAATAAGTGTAATAAGCACAATAATGTGATAAATATAAATTATTAAACTTTGCTCCATTTTCTTAATTGATAAACAGGCGTATTGTCTGAAGGAAGTGTCGACCAGGATTCTCAGTCTGTATTGTATCTGAAGACAAATGAAATAGTTATTATACAGACTTTCTGAATATTTTCTTTTTCAATATTTAATGTTCCCCTAAATGAAGTTGGGCACATGATTTTACTTTGGTATGATGATCTCTTATGTGATAAAAAAATCCACATGTTCTGGGCTTTTCCTCTTTACACCGATAGGTAGCAGTTTGACTAGGTTTTGTTATGAAATTAACAAAAAGGAATCTTGAGCGACTTTATTACGCGATTCATACAAACTTTGGGAATATCATCTCCTTTTATTTTGCTATATTTTGGTTTTCTTTGGATTGGTTTGCATTCGCACATCTTGGGAATTGCTTTTGAGAATATCTGAATAATTTAAAATAACTTATCATGCAAATGACGTTGCAATCTCTCAATCGAAAAAAAGCAGTGGAAAACCATAATTGATTTTTAACAGGGTGCTGTGTTTGGTAGCTAATTTTAGCTTATAGCCGAAAATCAAAATTCTATTAAGAAATTTTGAGAGTATACTATGTGTTTTCGATCAGCAGCA
>CAWVNZ010001052.1:0-139000 GCA_963930735.1 Dioctria linearis
TAAAAAATTATTTTTTGAATAATTTACTATAGAAAAGGCAATCCCTGGCGTAATTAAAATTTGCGACAGTAGAAAATTATTTTTTGAATAATTTACTATAGAAAAGGCAATCCCTGGCGCAATTAAAATTTGCGACAGTAGAAAATTATTTTTTGCAAAATTTACTATAGAAAAGGCAATCCCTGGCGTATTTAAAATTTGCGACAGTAAAAATTATTTTTTGAATAATTTACTATAGAAAAGGCAATCCCTGGCGCAATTAAAATTTGCGACAGTAAAAAATTATTTTTTGAATAATTTACTATAGAAAAGGCAATCCCTGGCGTAATTAAAATTTGCGAGAGTAGAAAATTATTTTTTGAATAATTTACTATAGAAAAGGCAATCCCTGGCGCAATTAAAATTTGCGACAGTAAAAAATTATTTTTTGAATAATTTACTATAGAAAAGGCAATCCCTGGCGTAATTAAAATTTGCGACAGTATAAAATAATTTTTTGAATAATTTACTATAGAAAAGGCAATCCCTGGCGCACTTAAAATTTGCGACAGTAAAAAATTATTTTTTGAATAACTTACTATAGAAAAGGCAATCCCTGGCGTATTTAAAATTTGCGACAGTAAAAAATTATTTTTTGAATAATTTACTATAGAAAAGGCAATCCCTGGCGTAATTAAAATTTACGACAGTAGAAAATTATTTTTTGAAAAGTTTACTATAGAAAAGGCAATCCCTGGCGCAATTAAAATTTGCGACAGTAAAAAATTATTTTTTGCAAAATTTACTGTAGAAAAGGCAATCCCTGGCGCAATTAAAACTTGCGATAGTAAAAAATTATTTTTTGAATAATTTACTATAGAAAAGGCAATCCCTGGCGTAATTAAAATTTGCGACAGTAAAAAATTATTTTTTGAATAATTTACTTTAGAAAAGGCAATCCCTGGCGTAATTAAAATATGCGACAGTAAAAAATTATTTTTTGAATAATTTACTATAGAAAAGGTAATCCCTGGCACAATTACAATTTGCGACAGTAAAAAATTATTTTTTGAAAAATTTACTGTAGAAAGGCAATCCCTGGCGCAATTAAAATTTGCGACAGTAGAAAATTATTTTTGAAAAGTTTACTATAGAAAAGGCAATCCCTGGCGCAATTAAAATTTGCGACAGTAAAAAATTATTTTTTGCAAAATTTACTGTAGAAAAGGCAATCCCTGGCGCAATTAAAACTTGCGATAGTAAAAAATTATTTTTTGAATAATTTACTATAGAAAAGGCAATCCCTGGCGTAATTAAAATTTGCGACAGTAAAAAATTATTTTTTGAATAATTTACTATAAAAAAGGCAATCCCTGGCGTATTTAAAATTTGCGATAATAAAAAATTAATTTGTGAGAAATTTACTATAGAAAAGGCAATCCCTGGGATATTTCAAATTTGCGACAGTAAAAAATTATTTTTTGAATAATTTACTATAGAAAAGGCAATCCCTGGCGTATTTAAAATTTGCGACAGTAAAAAATTAATTTGTGAAAAATTTACCTGGCGAAATTGAAATTTGCGTGAGTAAAAAATTATTTTTTGAATAATTTACTATAGAAAAGGCAATCCCTGGCGTATTTAAAATTTGCGACAGTAGAAAATTATTTTTTGAATAATTTACTGTAGAAAAGGCAATCCCTGGCGCAATTAAAATTTGCGACAGTAAAAATTATTTTTGCAAAATTTACTGTAGAAAAGGCAATCCCTGGCGCAATTAAAACTTGCGATAGTAAAAAATTATTTTTTGAATAATTTACTATAGAAAAGGCAATCCCTGGCGCAATTAAAATTTGCGACAGTAAAAAAATATTTTTTGAATAATTTACTATAGAAAAGGCAATCCCTGGCGCAATTAAAATTTGCGACAGTAAAAAATTATTTTTTGAATAATTTACTATAGAAAAGGCACTCCCTGGCGCAATTAAAATTTGCGACAGTAAAAAATTATTTTTTGAATAATTTACTATAGAAAAGTCAATCCCTGGGATATTTAAAATTTGCGACAGTAAAAAATTATTTTTTGAATAATTTACTATAGAAAAGGCAATCCCTGGCGTATTTAAAATTTGCGACAGTAAAAAATTAATTTGTGAAAAATTTACCTGGCGAAATTGAAATTTGCGAGAGTAAAAAATTATTTTTTGAATAATTTACTATAGAAAAGGCAATCCCTGGCGTAATTAAAATTTGCGACAGTTGAAAATTATTTTTTGAATAATTTACTATAGAAAAGGCAATCCCTGGCGCACTTAAAATTTGCGACAGTAAAAAATTATTTTTTGAATAATTTACTATAGAAAAGGCAATCCCTGGCGAAGTTAAAATTTGCGACAGTAGAAAATTATTTTTTGAATAATTTACTATAGAAAAGGCAATCCCTGGCGTAATTAAAATTTGCGACAGTATAAAATTATTTTTTGAATAATTTACTATAGAAAAGGCAATCTCTGGTGTAATTAAAATTTGCGACAGTAGAAAATTATTTTTTGAATAATTTACTATAGAAAAGGCAATCCCTGGCGTATTTAAAATTTGCGACAGTAAGAAATTAATTTGTGAGAAATTTACTATAGAAAAGGCAATCCCTGGGATATTTAAAATTTGCGGCAGTAAAAAATTATTTTTTGAATAATTTACTATAGAAAAGGCAATCCCTGGCGTATTTAAAATTTGCGACAGTAAAAAATTAATTTGTGAAAAATTTACCTGGCGAAATTGAAATTTGCGAGAGTAAAAAATTATTTTTTGAATAATTTACTATAAGAAAAGGCAATCCCTGCCGTAATTAAAATTTGCGACAGTTGAAAATTATTTTTTGAATAATTTACTATAGAAAAGGCAATCCCTGGCGCACTTAAAATTTGTGACAGTAAAAAATTATTTTTTGAATAATTTACTATAGAAAAGGCAATCCCTGGCGTAATTAAAATTTCCGACAGTAGAAAATTATTTTTTGAATAATTTACTATAGAAAAGGCAATCCCTGGCGTATTTAAAATTTGCGACAGTAAGAAATTAATTTGTGAGAAATTTACTATAGAAAAGGCAATCCCTGGGATATTTAAAATTTGCGGCAGTAAAAAATTATTTTTTGAATAATTTACTATAGAAAAGGCAATCCCTGGCGTATTTAAAATTTGCGACAGTAAAAAATTAATTTGTGAAAAATTTACCTGGCGAAATTGAAATTTGCGAGAGTAAAAAATTATTTTTTGAATAATTTACTGTAGAAAAGGCAATCCCTGGCGCAATTAAAATTTGCGACAGTAAAAAATTATTTTTTGCAAAATTTACTGTAGAAAAGGCAATCCCTGGCGCAATTAAAACTTGCGGTAGTAAAAAATTATTTTTTGAATAATTTACTATAGAAAAGGCAATCCCTGGCGCAATTAAAATTTGCGACAGTAAAAAAATATTTTTTGAATAATTTACTATAGAAAAGGCAATCCCTGGCGCAATTAAAATTTGCGACAGTAAAAAATTATTTTTTGAATAATTTACTATAGAAAAGGCACTCCCTGGCGCAATTAAAATTTGCGACAGTAAAAAATTATTTTTTGAATAATTTACTATAGAAAAGTCAATCCCTGGGATATTTAAAATTTGCGACAGTAAAAAATTATTTTTTGAATAATTTACTATAGAAAAGGCAATCCCTGGCGTATTTAAAATTTGCGACAGTAAAAAATTAATTTGTGAAAAATTTACCTGGCGAAATTGAAATTTGCGAGAGTAAAAAATTATTTTTTGAATAATTTACTATAGAAAAGGCAATCCCTGGCGTAATTAAAATTTGCGACAGTTGAAAATTATATTTTGAATAATTTACTATAGAAAAGGCAATCCCTGGCGCACTTAAAATTTGCGACAGTAAAAAATTATTTTTTGAATAATTTACTATAGAAAAGGCAATCCCTGGCGAAGTTAAAATTTGCGACAGTAGAAAATTATTTTTTGAATAATTTACTATAGAAAAGGCAATCCCTGGCGTAATTAAAATTTGCGACAGTATAAAATTATTTTTTGAATAATTTACTATAGAAAAGGCAATCCCTGGTGTAATTAAAATTTGCGACAGTAGAAAATTATTTTTTGAATAATTTACTATAGAAAAGGCAATCCCTGGCGTATTTAAAATTTGCGACAGTAAGAAATTAATTTGTGAGAAATTTACTATAGAAAAGGCAATCCCTGGGATATTTAAAATTTGCGGCAGTAAAAAATTATTTTTTGAATAATTTACTATAGAAAAGGCAATCCCTGGCGTATTTAAAATTTGCGACAGTAAAAAATTAATTTGTGAAAAATTTACCTGGCGAAATTGAAATTTGCGAGAGTAAAAAATTATTTTTTGAATAATTTACTATAGAAAAGGCAATCCCTGCCGTAATTAAAATTTGCGACAGTTGAAAATTATTTTTTGAATAATTTACTATAGAAAAGGCAATCCCTGGCGCACTTAAAATTTGTGACAGTAAAAAATTATTTTTTGAATAATTTACTATAGAAAAGGCAATCCCTGGCGTAATTAAAATTTGCGACAGTAGAAAATTATTTTTTGAATAATTTACTATAGAAAAGGCAATCCCTGGCGTAATTAAAACTTGCGACAGTATAAAATTATTTTTTGAATAATTTACTATAGAAAAGGCAATCCCTGGCGTATTTAAAATTTGCGACAGTAAGAAATTAATTTGTGAGAAATTTACTATAGAAAAGGCAATCCCTGGGATATTTAAAATTTGCGGCAGTAAAAAATTATTTTTTGAATAATTTACTATAGAAAAGGCAATCCCTGGCGTATTTAAAATTTGCGACAGTAAAAAATTAATTTGTGAAAAATTTACCTGGCGAAATTGAAATTTGCGAGAGTAAAAAATTATTTTTTGAATAATTTACTATAGAAAAGGCAATCCCTGCCGTAATTAAATTTGCGACAGTTGAAAATTATTTCTTGAATAATTTACTATAGAAAAGGCAATCCCTGGCGCACTTAAAATTTGTGACAGTAAAAAATTAGTTTTTGAATAATTTACTATAGAAAAGGCAATCCCTGGCGTAATTAAAATTTGCGACAGTAGAAAATTATTTTTTGAATAATTTACTATAGAAAAGGCAATCCCTGGCGTAATTAAAATTTGCGACAGTATAAAATTATTTTTTGAATAATTTACTATAGAAAAGGCAATCCCTGGCGTAATTAAAATTTGCGACAGTAGACAATTATTTTTTGAATAATTTACTATAGAAAATGCAATCCCTGGCGTATTTAAAATTTGCGACAGTAAGAAATTAATTTGTGAGAAATTTACTATAGAAAAGGCAACCCTTGGGATATTTAAAATTTGCGACAGTAAAAAATTATTTTTTGAATAATTTACTATAGAAAAAGCAATCCCTGGCGTATTTAAAATTTGCGACAGTAAAAAATTATTTTTTGAATAATTTACTATAGAAAAGGCAATCCCTGGCGTATTTAAATTTTGCGACAGTAAAAAATTAATTTTTGAAAAATTTACTACAGAAAAGGCAATCCCTGGCGCAATTAAAATTTGCGACAGTAAAAAATTATTTTTGAAAAATTTACTGTAGAAAAGGCAATACCTGGCGTAATTAAAATTTGCGACAGTAAAAAAGTATTTTTTGCAAAATTTACTATAGAAAAGGCAATCCCTGGCGTAATTAAAATTTTCTACAGTAAAAAATTAATATTTTGAAAAATTTACTGTAGAAAAGGCAATCCCTGGCGCAATTAAAATTTGCGACAGTAAAAAATTATTTTTTGAATAATTTACTATAGAAAAGGCAATCCCTCGCGCAATTAAAATTTGCGACAGTAAAAAATTATTTTTTGAATAATTTACTATAGAAAAGCAATCCCTGGCGTAATTAAAATTTGCGACAGTATAAAATTATTTTTTGAATAATTTACTATAGAAAAGGCAATCCCTGGCGCAATTAAAATTTGCGACAGTAAAAAATTATTTTTTGAATAATTTACTATAGAAAAGGCAATCCCTGGCGTATTTAAAATTTGCGACAGTAAGAAATTATTTTTTGAATAATTTACCATAGAAAAGGCAATCCCTGGCGTAATTAAAATTTGCGACAGTAAAAAATTATTTTTTGAATAATTTACTATAGAAAAGGCAATCCCTGGCGTAATTAAAATTTGCGACAGTTGAAAATTATTTTTTGAATAATTTACTATAGAAAAGGCAATCCCTGGTGCACTTAAAATTTGCGACAGTTAAAAATTATTTTTTGAATAATTTACTGTAGAAAAGGCAATCCCTGGCGCAATTAAAATTTGCGACAGTAAAAAATTATTTTTTGAATAATTTACTATAGAAAAGGCAATCCCTGGCGCACTTAAAATTTGCGAGAGTAAAAAATTATGTTTTGAATAATTTACTATAGAAAAGGCAATCCCTGGCGTAATTAAAATTTGCGAGTGTAGAAAATTATTTTTTGAATAATTTACTAAAGAAAAGGCAATCCCTGGCACAATTAAAATTTGCGACAGTAAAAAATTATTTTTTGAATAATTTACTATAGAAAAGGCAATCCCTGGCGTAATTAAAATTTGCGACAGTATATAATTATTTTTTTAATAATTTACTATAGAAAAGGCAATCCCTGGCGCACTTAAAATTTGCGACAGTAAAAAATTATTTTTTGAATAACTTACTATAGAAAAGGCAATCCCTGGCGTGATTAAAATTTGCGACAGTAGAAAATTATTTTTTGAATAATTTACTATAGAAAAGGCAATCCCTGGCGCAATTAAAATTTGCGACAGTAGAAAATTATTTTTTGAATAATTTACTATAGAAAAGGCAATCCCTGGCGTAATTAATATTTGCGACAGTATAAAATTATTTTTGAAAAATTTACTATAGAAAAGGCAATCCCTGGCGTATTTAAAATTTGCGACAGTAGAAAATTATTTTTTGAATAATTTACTATAGAAAAGGCAATCCCTGGCGTAATTAAAATTTGCGACAGTAGAAAATTATTTTTTGAATAATTTACTATAGAAAAGGCAATCCCTGGCGTAATTAAAATTTGCGACAGTAAAAAATTATTTTTTGAATAATTTACTATAGAAAAGGCAATCCCTGGCGTAATTAAAATTTGCGACAGTAGAAAATTATTTTTTGAATAATTTACTATAGAAAAGGCAATCCCTGGCGCAATTAAAATTTGCGACAGTAGAAAATTATTTTTTGCAAAATTTACTATAGAAAAGGCAATCCCTGGCGTATTTAAAATTTGCGACAGTAAAAATTATTTTTTGAATAATTTACTATAGAAAAGGCAATCCCTGGCGCAATTAAAATTTGCGACAGTAAAAAATTATTTTTTGAATAATTTACTATAGAAAAGGCAATCCCTGGCGTAATTAAAATTTGCGAGAGTAGAAAATTATTTTTTGAATAATTTACTATAGAAAAGGCAATCCCTGGCGCAATTAAAATTTGCGACAGTAAAAAATTATTTTTTGAATAATTTACTATAGAAAAGGCAATCCCTGGCGTAATTAAAATTTGCGACAGTATAAAATAATTTTTTGAATAATTTACTATAGAAAAGGCAATCCCTGGCGCACTTAAAATTTGCGACAGTAAAAAATTATTTTTTGAATAACTTACTATAGAAAAGGCAATCCCTGGCGTAATTAAAATTTGCGACAGTAGAAAATTATTTTTTGAATAATTTACTATAGAAAAGGCAATCCCTGGCGCAATTAAAATTTGCGACAGTAGAAAATTATTTTTTGAATAATTTACTATAGAAAAGGCAATCCCTGGCGTATTTAAAATTTGCGACAGTATAAAATTATTTTTTGAAAAATTTACTATAGAAAAGGCAATCCCTGGCGTATTTAAAATTTGCGACAGTAGAACATTATTTTTTGAATAATTTACTATAGAAAAGGCAATCCCTGGCGTAATTAAAATTTGCGACAGTAGAAAATTATTTTTTGAATAATTTACTATAGAAAAGGCAATCCCTGGCGTATTTAAAATTTGCGACAGTAAAAAATTATTTTTTGAATAATTTACTATAGAAAAGGCAATCCCTGGCGTAATTAAAATTTGCGACAGTAGAAAATTATTTTTTGAATAATTTACTATAGAAAAGGCAATCCCTGGCGCAATTAAAATTTGCGACAGTAGAAAATTATTTTTTGCAAAATTTACTATAGAAAAGGCAATCCCTGGCGTATTTAAAATTTGCGACAGTAAAAATTATTTTTTGAATAATTTACTATAGAAAAGGCAATCCCTGGCGCAATTAAAATTTGCGACAGTAAAAAATTATTTTTTGAATAATTTACTATAGAAAAGGCAATCCCTGGCGTAATTAAAATTTGCGAGAGTAGAAAATTATTTTTTGAATAATTTACTATAGAAAAGGCAATCCCTGGCGCAATTAAAATTTGCAACAGTAAAAAATTATTTTTTGAATAATTTACTATAGAAAAGGCAATCCCTGGCGTAATTAAAATTTGCGACAGTATAAAATAATTTTTTGAATAATTTACTATAGAAAAGGCAATCCCTGGCGCACTTAAAATTTGCGACAGTAAAAAATTATTTTTTGAATAACTTACTATAGAAAAGGCAATCCCTGGCGTAATTAAAATTTGCGACAGTAGAAAATTATTTTTTGAATAATTTACTATAGAAAAGGCAATCCCTGGCGCAATTAAAATTTGCGACAGTAGAAAATTATTTTTTGAATAATTTACTATAGAAAAGGCAATCCCTGGCGTAATTAAAATTTGCGACAGTATAAAATTATTTTTTGAAAAATTTACTATAGAAAAGGCAATCCCTGGCGTATTTAAAATTTGCGACAGTAGAACATTATTTTTTGAATAATTTACTATAGAAACGACAATCCCTGGCGTAATTAAAATTTGCGACAGTAGAAAATTATTTTTTGAATAATTTACTATAGAAAAGGCAATCCCTGGCGTATTTAAAATTTGCGACAGTAAAAAATTATTTTTTGAATAATTTACTATAGAAAAGGCAATCCCTGGCGTAATTAAAATTTACGACAGTATAAAATTATTTTTTGAATAATTTACTATAGAAAAGGCAATCCCTGGCGCAATTAAAATTTGCGACAGTAGAAAATTATTTTTTGCAAAATTTACTATAGAAAAGGCAATCCGTGGGGTATTTAAAATTTGCGACAGTAAAAATTATTTTTTGAATAATTTACTATAGAAAAGGCAATCCCTGGCGCAATTAAAATTTGCGACAGTAAAAAATTATTTTTTGAATAATTTACTATAGAAAGGGCAATCCCTGGCGTAATTAAAATTTGCGACAGTAGAAAATTATTTTTTGAATAATTTACTATAGAAATGGCAATCCCTGGCGTATTTAAAATTTGCGACAGTAAGATATTGATTTGTGAGAAATTTACTATAGAAAAGGTAATCCCTGGCGCAATTACAATTTGCGACAGTAAAAAATTATTTTTTGAAAAATTTACTGCAGAAAGGCAATCCCTGGCGCAATTAAAAGTTGCGACAGTAAAAAATTATTTTTTGAATAATTTACTATAGAAAAGGCAATCCCTGGCGCAATTAAAATTTGCGACAGTAAAAAATTATTTTTTGAATAATTTACTATAGAAAAGGCAATCCCTGGCGCAATTAAAATTTGCGACAGTAAAAAATTATTTTTTGAAAAATTTACTATAGAAAAGGCAATCCCTGGCGCAATTAAAATTTGCGACAGTAAAAAATTATTTTTTGCAAAATTTACTATAGAAAAGGCAATCCCTGGCGCAATTAAAATTTGCCACAGTAAAAAATTATTTTTTGAATAATTTACTATAGAAAAGGCAATCCCTGGCGCAATTAAAATTTGCGACAGTAAAAAATTATTTTTTGCAAAATTTACTATAGAAAAGGCAATCCCTGGCGTATTTAAAATTTGCGACAGTATAAAATTAATTTTTGAAAAATTTACTGTAGAAAAGGCAATCCCTGGCGTAATTAAAATTTGCGACAGTAGAAAATTATTTTTTGAATAATTTACTATAGAAAAGGCAATCCCTGGCGTAATTAAAATTTGCGACAGTAGAAAATTATTTTTTGAATAATTTACTATAGAAAAGGCAATCCCTGGCGTAATTAAAATTTGCGACAGTATAAAATTATTTTTTGCAAAATTTACTGTAGAAAAGGCAAACCCTGGCGGATTTGAAATTTGCGACAGTAAAAAATTATTTTTTGAATAATTTACTATAGAAAAGGTAATCCCTGGCGCAATTACAATTTGCGACAGTAAAAAATTATTTTTTGAAAAATTTACTGTAGAAAGGCAATCCCTGGCGCAATTAAAATTTGCGACAGTAAAATATTATTTTTTGAATAATTTACTATAGAAATGGCAATCCCTGGCGTATTTAAAATTTGCGACAGTAAGATATTGATTTGTGAGAAATTTACTATAGAAAAGGTAATCCCTGGCGCAATTACAATTTGCGACAGTAAAAAATTATTTTTTGAAAAATTTACTGCAGAAAGGCAATCCCTGGCGCAATTAAAAGTTGCGACAGTAAAAAATTATTTTTTGAATAATTTACTATAGAAAAGGCAATCCCTGGCGCAATTAAAATTTGCGACAGTAAAAAATTATTTTTTGAATAATTTACTATAGAAAAGGCAATGCCTGGCGCAATTAAAATTTGCGACAGTAAAAAATTATTTTTTGAATAATTTACTATAGAAAAGGCAATCCCTGGCGCAATTAAAATTTGCGACAGTAAAAAATTATTTTTTGAATAATTTACTATAGAAAAGGCAATCCCTGGCGCAATTAAAATTTGCGACAGTAAAAAATTATTTTTTGCAAAATTTACTATAGAAAAGGCAATCCCTGGCGCAATTAAAATTTGCCACAGTAAAAAATTATTTTTTGAATAATTTACTATAGAAAAGGCAATCCGTGGCGCAATTAAAATTTGCGACAGTAAAAAATTATTTTTTGCAAAATTTACTATAGAAAAGGCAATCCCTGGCGTATTTAAAATTTGCGACAGTATAAAATTAATTTTTGAAAAATTTACTATAGAAAAGGCAATCCCTGGCGTAATTAAAATTTGCGACAGTAGAAAATTATTTTTTGAATAATTTACTATAGAAAAGGCAATCCCTGGCGTAATTAAAATTTGCGACAGTAGAAAATTATTTTTTGAATAATTTACTATAGAAAAGGCAATCCCTGGCGTAATTAAAATTTGCGACAGTATAAAACTATTTTTTGCAAAATTTACTGTAGAAAAGGCAAACCCTGGCGGATTTGAAATTTGCGACAGTAAAAAATTATTTTTTGAATAATTTACTATAGAAAAGGTAATCCCTGGCGCAATTACAATTTGCGACAGTAAAAAATTATTTTTTGAAAAATTTACTGTAGAAAGGCAATCCCTGGCGCAATTAAAATTTGCGACAGTAGAAAATTATTTTTTGAAAAGTTTACTATAGAAAAGGCAATCCCTGGCGCAATTAAAATTATTTTTTGCAAAACTTACTGTAGAAAAGGCAATCCCTGGCCCAATTAAAACTTGCGTTATTAAAAAATTATTTTTTGAACAATTTACTATAGAAAAGGCAATCCCTGGCGGATTTGAAATTTGCGACAGTAAAAAATTATTTTTTGAATAATTTACTATAGAAAAGGCAATCCCTGGCGCACTTAAAATTTGCGACAGTAAAAAATTATTTTTTGAATAATTTACTATAGAAAAGGCAATCCCTGGCGTAATTAAAATTTGCGACAGTAGAAAATTATTTTTTGAATAACTTACTATAGAAAAGGCAATCCCTGGCGTAATTAAAATTTGCGACAGTATAAAATTATTTTTTGAATAATTTACTATAGAAAAGGCAATCCCTATCGTAATTAAAATTTGCGACAGTAGAAAATTATTTTTTGAATAATTTACTATAGAAAAGGCAATCCCTAGCGTAATTAAAATTTGCGACAGTATAAAATTATTTTTTGAATAATTTACTACAGAAAAGGCAATCCCTGGAGCAATTAAAATTTGCGACAGTAAAAAATTATTTTTTGCAAAATTTACTATAGAAAAGGCAATCCCTGGCGTAATTAAAATTTGCGACAGTAAAAAATTATTTTTTGAATAATTTACTATAGAAAAGGCAATCCCTGGCGTAATTAAAATTTGCGACAGTATAAAATTATTTTTTGAATAATTTACTATAGAAAAGGCAATCCCTGGCGCACTTAAAATTTGCGACAGTAAAAAATTATTTTTTGAATAACTTACTATAGAAAAGGCAATCCCTGGCGTAATTAAAATTTGCGACAGTAGAAAATTATTTTTTGAATAATTTACTATAGAAAAGGCAATCCCTGGCGCCATTAAAATTTGCGACAGTAGAAAATTATTTTTTGAATAATTTACTATAGAAAAGGCAATCCGTGGCGTAATTAAAATTTGCGACAGTATAAAATTATTTTTTGAAAATTTACTATAGAAAAGGCAATCCCTGGCGTATTTAAAATTTGCGACAGTAGAAAATTATTTTTTGAATAATTTACTATAGAAAAGGCAATCCCTGGCGTAATTAAAATTTGCGACAGTAGAAAATTATTTTTTGAATAATTTACTATAGAAAAGGCAATCCCTGGCGTATTTAAAATTTGCGACAGTAAAAAATTATTTTTTGAATAATTTACTATAGAAAAGGCAATCCCTGGCGTAATTAAAATTTGCGACAGTATAAAATTATTTTTTGAATAATTTACTATAGAAAAGGCAATCCCTGGCGCAATTAAAATTTGCGACAGTAGAAAATTATTTTTTGCAAAATTTACTATAGAAAAGGCAATCCGTGGCGTATTTAAAATTTGCGACAGTAAAAATTATTTTTTGAATAATTTACTATAGAAAAGGCAATCCCTGGCGCAATTAAAATTTGCGACAGTAAAAAATTTTTTTTTGAATAATTTACTATAGAAAAGGCAATCCCTGCCGTAATTAAAATTTGCGACAGTAGAAAATTATTTTTTGAATAATTTACTATAGAAAAGGCAATCCCTGGCGTATTTAAAATTTGCGACAGTAAGATATTAATTTGTGAGAAATTTACTATAGAAAAGGTAATCCCTGGCGCAATTACAATTTGCGACAGTAAAAAATTATTTTTTGAAAAATTTACTGCAGAAAGGCAATCCCTGGCGCAATTAAAAGTTGCGACAGTAAAAAATTATTTTTTGAATAATTTACTATAGAAAAGGCAATCCCTGGCGTAATTAAAATTTGCGACAGTAAAAAATTATTTTTTGAATAATTTACTATAGAAAAGGCAATCCCTGGCGCAATTAAAATTTGCGACAGTAAAAAATTATTTTTTGCAAAATTTACTATAGAAAAGGCAATCCCTGGCGCAATTAAAATTTGCGACAGTAAAAAATTATTTTTTGAATAATTTACTATAGAAAAGGCAATCCCTGGCGCAATTAAAATTTGCGACAGTAAAAAATTATTTTTTGCAAAATTTACTATAGAAAAGGCAATCCCTGGCGTATTTAAAATTTGCGACAGTATAAAATTAATTTTTGAAAAATTTACTGTAGAAAAGGCAATCCCTGGCGTAATTAAAATTTGCGACAGTAGAAAATTATTTTTTGAATAATTTACTATAGAAAAGGCAATCCCTGGCGTAATTAAAATTTGCGACAGTAGAAAATTATTTTTTGAATAATTTACTATAGAAAAGGCAATCCCTGGCGTAATTAAAATTTGCGACAGTATAAAATTATGTTTTGCAAAATTTACTGTAGAAAAGGCAAACCCTGGCGGATTTGAAATTTGCGACAGTAAAAAATTATTTTTTGAATAATTTACTATAGAAAAGGTAATCCCTGGCGCAATTACAATTTGCGACAGTAAAAAATTATTTTTTGAAAAATTTACTGTAGAAAGGCAATCCCTGGCGCAATTAAAATTTGCGACAGTAGAAAATTATTTTTTGAAAAGTTTAATATAGAAAAGGCAATCCCTGGCGCAATTAAAATTTGCGACAGTAAAAAATTATTTTTTGCAAAACTTACTGTAGAAAAGGCAATCCCTGGCCCAATTAAAACTTGCGATATTAAAAAATTATTTTTTGAATAATTTACTATAGAAAAGGCAATCCCTGGCGTAATTAAAATTTGCGACAGTAGAAAATTATTTTTTGAATTATTTACTATAGAAAAGGCAATCCCTGGCGCCATTAAAATTTGCGACAGTAGAAAATTATTTTTTGAATAATTTACTATAGAAAAGGCAATCCGTGGCGTAATTAAAATTTGCGACAGTATAAAATTATTTTTTGGAAATTTACTATAGAAAAGGCAATCCCTGGCGTATTTAAAATTTGCGACAGTAGAAAATTATTTTTTGAATAATTTACTATAGAAAAGGCAATCCCTGGCGTAATTAAAATTTGCGACAGTAGAAAATTATTTTTTGAATAATTTACTATAGAAAAGGCAATCCCTGGCGTATTTAAAATTTGCGACAGTAAGATATTAATTTGTGAGAAATTTACTATAGAAAAGGTAATCCCTGGCGCAATTACAATTTGCGACAGTAAAAAATTATTTTTTGAAAAATTTACTGCAGAAAGGCAATCCCTGGCGCAATTAAAAGTTGCGACAGTAAAAAATTATTTTTTGAATAATTTACTATAGAAAAGGCAATCCCTGGCGCAATTAAAATTTGCGACAGTAAAAAATTATTTTTTGAATAATTTACTATAGAAAAGGCAATCCCTGGCGCAATTAAAATTTGCGACAGTAAAAAATTATTTTTTGCAAAATTTACTATAGAAAAGGCAATCCCTGGCGCAATTAAAATTTGCGACAGTAAAAAATTATTTTTTGAATAATTTACTATAGAAAAGCAATCCCTGGCGCAATTAAAATTTGCGACAGTAAAAAATTATTTTTTGCAAAATTTACTATAGAAAAGGCAATCCCTGGCGTATTTAAAATTTGCGACAGTATAAAATTAATTTTTGAAAAATTTACTGTAGAAAAGGCAATCCCTGGCGTAATTAAAATTTGCGACAGTAGAAAATTATTTTTTGAATAATTTACTATAGAAAAGGCAATCCCTGGCGTAATTAAAATTTGCGACAGTAGAAAATTATTTTTTGAATAATTTACTATAGAAAAGGCAATCCCTGGCGTAATTAAAATTTGCGACAGTATAAAATTATTTTTTGCAAAATTTACTGTAGAAAAGGCAAACCCTGGCGGATTTGAAATTTGCGACAGTAAAAAATTATTTTTTGAATAATTTACTATAGAAAAGGTAATCCCTGGCGCAATTACAATTTGCGACAGTAAAAAATTATTTTTTGAAAAATTTACTGTAGAAAAGCAATCCCTGGCGCAATTAAAATTTGCGACAGTAGAAAATTATTTTTTGAAAAGTTTAATATAGAAAAGGCAATCCCTGGCGCAATTAGAATTTGCGACAGTAAAAAATTATTTTTTGCAAAACTTACTGTAGAAAAGGCAATCCCTGGCCCAATTAAAACTTGCGATATTAAAAAATTATTTTTTTAATAATTTACTATAGAAAAGGCAATCCCTGGCGTAATTAAAATTTGCGACAGTATAAAATTATTTTTTGAATAATTTACTATAGAAAAGGCAATCCCTATCGTAATTAAAATTTGCGACAGTAGAAAATTATTTTTTGAATAATTTACTATAGAAAAGGCAATCCCTGGCGTAATTAAAATTTGCGACAGTATAAAATTATTTTTTGAATAATTTACTATAGAAAAGGCAATCCCTGGCGCAATTAAAATTTGCGACAGTAAAAAATTATTTTTTGCAAAATTTACTATAGAAAAGGCAATCCCGGGCGTAATTAAAATTTGCGACAGTAAAAAATTATTTTTTGAATAATTTACTATAGAAAAGGCAATCCCTGGCGTAATTAAAATTTGCGACAGTATAAAATTATTTTTTGAATAATTTACTGTAGAAAAGGCAATCCCTGGCGCACTTAAAATTTGCGACAGTAAAAAATTATTTTTTGAATAACTTACTATAGAAAAGGCAATCCCTGGCGTAATTAAAATTTGCGACAGTAGAAAATAATTTTTTGAATAATTTACTATAGAAAAGGCAATCCCTGGCGCCATTAAAATTTGCGACAGTAGAAAATTATTTTTTGAATAATTTACTATAGAAAAGGCAATCCCTGGCGTAATTAAAATTTGCGACAGTAGAAAATTATTTTTTGAATAATTTACTATAGAAAAGGCAATCCCTGGCGCAATTAAAATTTGCGACAGTAAAAAATTATTTTTTGAATAATTTACTATAGAAAAGGCAATCCCTGCCGTAATTAAAATTTGCGACAGTAGAAAATTATTTTTTGAATAATTTACTATAGAAAAGGCAATCCCTGGCGTATTTAAAATTTGCGAGAGTAAGATATTAATTTGTGAGAAATTTACTATAGAAAAGGTAATCCCTGGCGCAATTACAATTTGCGACAGTAAAAAATTATTTTTTGAAAAATTTACTGCAGAAAGGCAATCCCTGGCGCAATTAAAAGTTGCGACAGTAAAAAATTATTTTTTGAATAATTTACTATAGAAAAGGCAATCCCTGGCGCAATTAAAATTTGCGACAGTAAAAAATTATTTTTTGAATAATTTACTATAGAAAAGGCAATCCCTGGCGCAATTAAAATTTGCGACAGTAAAAAATTATTTTTTGCAAAATTTACTATAGAAAAGGCAATCCCTGGCGCAATTAAAATTTGCGACAGTAAAAAATTATTTTTTGAATAATTTACTATAGAAAAGGCAATCCCTGGCGCAATTAAAATTTGCGACAGTAAAAAATTATTTTTTGCAAAATTTACTATAGAAAAGGCAATCCCTGGCGTATTTAAAATTTGCGACAGTATAAAATTAATTTTTGAAAAATTTACTGTAGAAAAGGCAATCCCTGGCGTAATTAAAATTTGCGACAGTAGAAAATTATTTTTTGAATAATTTACTATAGAAAAGGCAATCCCTGGCGTAATTAAAATTTGCGACAGTAGAAAATTATTTTTTGAATAATTTACTATAGAAAAGGCAATCCCTGGCGTAATTAAAATTTGCGACAGTATAAAATTATTTTTTGCAAAATTTACTGTAGAAAAGGCAAACCCTGGCGGATTTGAAATTTGCGACAGTAAAAAATTATTTTTTGAATAATTTACTATAGAAAAGGTAATCCCTGGCGCAATTACAATTTGCGACAGTAAAAAATTATTTTTTGAAAAATTTACTGTAGAAAGGCAATCCCTGGCGCAATTAAAATTTGCGACAGTAGAAAATTATTTTTTGAAAAGTTTAATATAGAAAAGGCAATCCCTGGCGCAATTAGAATTTGCGACAGTAAAAAATTATTTTTTGCAAAACTTACTGTAGAAAAGGCAATCCCTGGCCCAATTAAAACTTGCGATATTAAAAAATTATTTTTTGAATAATTTACTATAGAAAAGGCAATCCCTGGCGTAATTAAAATTTGCGACAGTATAAAATTATTTTTTGAATAATTTACTATAGAAAAGGCAATCCCTATCGTAATTAAAATTTGCGACAGTAGAAAATTATTTTTTGAATAATTTACTATAGAAAAGGCAATCCCTGGCGTAATTAAAATTTGCGACAGTATAAAATTATTTTTTGAATAATTTACTATAGAAAAGGCAATCCCTGGCGCAATTAAAATTTGCGACAGTAAAAAATTATTTTTTGCAAAATTTACTATAGAAAAGGCAATCCCGGGCGTAATTAAAATTTGCGACAGTAAAAAATTATTTTTTGAATAATTTACTATAGAAAAGGCAATCCCTGGCGTAATTAAAATTTGCGACAGTATAAAATTATTTTTTGAATAATTTACTGTAGAAAAGGCAATCCCTGGCGCACTTAAAATTTGCGACAGTAAAAAATTTTTTTTTGAATAACTTACTATTGAAAAGGCAATCCCTGGCGTAATTAAAATTTGCGACAGTAGAAAATAATTTTTTGAATAATTTACTATAGAAAAGGCAATCCCTGGCGCCATTAAAATTTGCGACAGTAGAAAATTATTTTTTGAATAATTTACTATAGAAAAGGCAATCCCTGGCGTAATTAAAATTTGCGACAGTATAAAATTATTTTTTGAAAAATTTACTATAGAAAAGGCAATCCCTGGCGTATTTAAAATTTGCGACAGTAGAAATTTATTTTTTGAATAATTTACTATAGAAAAGGCAATCCCTGGCGTAATTAAAATTTGCGACAGTAGAAAATTATTTTTTGAATAATTTACTATAGAAAAGGCAATCCCTGGCGTATTTAAAATTTGCGACAGTAAAAAATTATTTTTTGAATAATTTACTATAGAAAAGGCAATCCCTGGCGTAATTAAAATTTGCGACAGTATAAAATTATTTTTTGAATAATTTACTATAGAAAAGGCAATCCCTGGCACAATTAAAATTTGCGACAGTAGAAAATTATTTTTTGCAAAATTTACTATAGAAAAGGCAATCCGTGGCGTATTTAAAATTTGCGACAGTAAAAATTATTTTTTGAATAATTTACTATAGAAAAGGCAATCCCTGGCGCAATTAAAATTTGCGACAGTAAAAAATTATTTTTTGAATAATTTACTATAGAAAAGGCAATCCCTGGCGTAATTAAAATTTGCGACAGTAGAAAATTATTTTTTGAATAATTTACTATAGAAAAGGCAATCCCTGGCGTATTTAAAATTTGCGACAGTAAGATATTAATTTGTGAGAAATTTACTATAGAAAAGGTAATCCCTGGCGCAATTACAATTTGCGACAGTAAAAAATTATTTTTTGAAAAATTTACTGCAGAAAAGCAATCCCTGGCGCAATTAAAAGTTGCGACAGTAAAAAATAATTTTTTGAATAATTTACTATAGAAAAGGCAATCCCTGGCGCAATTAAAATTTCCGACAGTAAAAAATTATTTTTTGAATAATTTACTATAGAAAAGGCAATCCCTGGCGCAATTAAAATTTGCGACAGTAAAAAATTATTTTTTGCAAAATTTACTATAGAAAAGGCAATCCCTGGCGCAATTAAAATTTGCGACAGTAAAAAATTATTTTTTGAATAATTTACTATAGAAAAGGCAATCCCTGGCGCAATTAAAATTTGCGACAGTAAAAAATTATTTTTTGCAAAATTTACTATAGAAAAGGCAATCCCTGGCGTATTTAAAATTTGCGACAGTATAAAATTAATTTTTGAAAAATTTACTGTAGAAAAGGCAATCCCTGGCGTAATTAAAATTTGCGACAGTAGAAAATTATTTTTTGAATAATTTACTATAGAAAAGGCAATCCCTGGCGTAATTAAAATTTGCGACAGTAGAAAATTATTTTTTGAATAATTTACTATAGAAAAGGCAATCCCTGGCGTAATTAAAATTTGCGACAGTATAAAATTATTTTTTGCAAAATTTACTGTAGAAAAGGCAAACCCTGGCGGATTTGAAATTTGCGACAGTAAAAAATTATTTTTTGAATAATTTACTATAGAAAAGGTAATCCCTGGCGCAATTACAATTTGCGACAGTAAAAAATTATTTTTTGAAAAATTTACTGTAGAAAGGCAATCCCTGGCGCAATTAAAATTTGCGACAGTAGAAAATTATTTTTTGAAAAGTTTACTATAGAAAAGGCAATCCCTGGCGCAATTAAAATTTGCGACAGTAAAAAATTATTTTTTGCAAAACTTACTGTAGAAAAGGCAATCCCTGGCCCAATTAAAACTTGCGATATTAAAAAATTATTTTTTGAACAATTTACTATAGAAAAGGCAATCCCTGGCGGATTTGAAATTTGCGACAGTAAAAAATTATTTTTTGAATAATTTACTGTAGAAAGGCAATCCCTGCGACAGTAGAAATTTATTTTTTGAAAAGTTTACTATAGAAAAGGCAATCCCTGGCGCAATTAAAATTTGCGACAGTAAAAAATTATTTTTTGCAAAACTTACTGTAGAAACGGCAATCCCTGGCGCAATTAAAATTTGCGACAGTAGAAAATTATTTTTTGAATAATTTACTATAGAAAAGGCAATCCCTGGCGTAATTAAAATTTGCGACAGTAGAAAATTATTTTTTGAATAATTTACTATAGAAAAGGCAATCCCTGGCGTAATTAAAATTTGCGACAGTATAAAATTATTTTTTGAATAATTTACTATAGAAAATTATTTTTTGAATAATTTACTATAGAAAAGGCAATCCCTGGCGTAGTTAAAATTTGCGACAGTATAAAATTATTTTTTGAATAATTTACTATAGAAAAGGCAATCCCTGGCGTAATTAAAATTTGCGACAGTAGAAAATTATTTTTTGAATAATTTACTATAGAAAAGGCAATCCCTGGCGTAATTAAAATTTGCGACAGTATAAAATTATTTTTTGAATAATTTACTATAGAAAAGGCAATCCCTGGCGCAATTAAAATTTGCGACAGTAAAAAATTATTTTTTGCAATATTTACTATAGAAAAGGCAATCCCTGGCGTAATTAAAATTTGCGACAGTATAAAATTATTTTTTGAATAATTTACTATAGAAAAGGCAATCCCTGGCGTAATTAAAATTTGCGACAGTAGAAAATAATTTTTTTAATAATTTACTATAGAAAAGGCAATCCCTGGCCTAATTAAAATTTGCGACGGTAAAAAATTATTTTTTGAAAAATTTACTATAGAAAAGGTAATGCCTGGCGCAATTACAATTTGCGACAGTAAAAAATTATTTTTTGAAAAATTTACTGCAGAAAGGCAATCCCTGGCGCAATTAAAATTTGCGACAGTAGAAAATTATTTTTTGAATAATTTACTATAGAAAAGGCAATCCCTGGCGTAATTAAAATTTGCGACAATATAAAATTATTTTTTGAATAATTTACTATAGAAAAGGCAATCCCTGGCGCAATTAAAATTTGCGACAGTAAAAAATTATTTTTTGCAAAATTTACTATAGAAAAGGCAATCCCTGGCGTAATTAAAATTTGCGACAGTATAAAATTATTTTTTGAATAATTTACTATAGAAAAGGCAATCCCTGGCGTAATTAAAATTTGCGACAGTAGAAAATTATTTTTTTAATAATTTACTATAGAAAAGGCAATCCCTGGCGTAATTAAAATTTGCGACAGTAAAAAATTATTTTTTGAAAAATTTACTATAGAAAAGGTAATCCCTGGCGCAATTACAATTTGCGACAGTAAAAAATTATTTTTTGAAAAATTTACTGCAGAAAGGCAATCCCTGGCGCAATTAAAAGTTGCGACAGTAAAAAATTATTTTTTGAATAATTTACTATAGAAAAGGCAATCCCTGGCGCAATTAAAATTTGCGACAGTAAATAAATTATTTTTTGAATACTTTACTATAGAAAAGGCAATCCCTGGCGCAATTAAAATTTGCGACAGTAAAAAATTATTTTTTGAATAATTTACTATAGAAAAGGCAATCCCTGGCGCAATTAAAATTTGCGACAGTAAAAAATTATTTTTTGTATAATTTACTATAGACAAGGCAATCCCTGGCGTAATTAAAATTTGCGACAGTAGAAAATTATTTTTTGAATAATTTACTATAGAAAAGGCAATCCCTGGCGTATTTAAAATTTGCGACAGTAAGATATTAATTTGTGAGAAATTTACTATAGAAAAGGCAATCCCTGGGATATTTAAAATTTGCGACAGTAAGAAATTATTTTTTGAAAAATTTGCTATAGAAAAGGCAATCCCTGGCGTAATTAAAATTTGCGACAGTATAAAATTATTTTTTGAAAAATTTACTATATAAAAGGCAATCCCTGGCGCACTTAAAATTTGCGACAGTAAAAAATTATTTTTTGAATAATTTACTATAGAAAAGGCAATCCCTGGCGTAATTAAAATTTGCGACAGTAGAAAATTATTTTTTGAATAATTTGCTATAGAAAAGGCAATCCCTGGCGCAATTAAAATTTGCGACAGTAAAAAATTATTTTTTGAATAATTTACTATAGAAAAGGCAATCCCTGGCGTAATTAAAATTTGCGACAGTATAAAATTATTTTTTGAATAATTTACTATAGAAAAGGCAATCCCTGGCGTAATTAAAATTTGCGACAGTAGAAAATTATTTTTTGAATAATTTACTATAGAAAAGGCAATCCCTGGCGCACTTAAAATTTGCGACAGTAAAAAATTATTTTTTGAATAATTTACTATAGAACAGGCAATCCCTGGCGTAATTAAAATATGCGACAATATAAAATTATTTTTTGAATAATTTACTATAGAAAAGGCAATCCCTGGCGCAATTAAAATTTGCGACAGTAAAAAATTATTTTTTGAATAATTTACTATAGAAAAGGCAATCCCTGGCGTATTTAAAATTTGCGACAGTAAGAAATTATTTTTTGAATAATTTACCATAGAAAAGGCAATCCCTGGCGTAATTAAAATTTGCGACAGTAAAAAATTATTTTTTGAATAATTTACTATAGAAAAGGCAATCCCTGGCGTAATTAAAATTTGCGACAGTTGAAAATTATTTTTTGAATAATTTACTATAGAAAAGGCAATCCCTGGCGTAATTAAAATTTGCGACAGTAGAAAATTATTTTTTTAATAATTTACTATAGAAAAGGCAATCCCTGGCGTAATTAAAATTTGCGACAGTAAAAAATTATTTTTTGAAAAATTTACTATAGAAAAGGTAATCCCTGGCGCAATTACAATTTGCGACAGTAAAAAATTATTTTTTGAAAAATTTACTGCAGAAAGGCAATCCCTGGCGCAATTAAAAGTTGCGACAGTAAAAAATTATTTTTTGAATAATTTACTATAGAAAAGGCAATCCCTGGCGCAATTAAAATTTGCGACAGTAAAAAATTATTTTTTGAATACTTTACTATAGAAAAGGCAATCCCTGGCGCAATTAAAATTTGCGACAGTAAAAAATTATTTTTTGAATAATTTACTATAGAAAAGGCAATCCCTGGCGCAATTAAAATTTGCGACAGTAAAAAATTATTTTTTGAATAATTTACTATTGAAAAGGCAATCCCTGGCGTAATTAAAATTTGCGACAGTAGAAAATTATTTTTTGAATAATTTACTATAGAAAAGGCAATCCCTGGCGTATTTAAAATTTGCGACAGTAAGATATTAATTTGTGAGAAATTTACTATAGAAAAGGCAATCCCTGGGATATTTAAAATTTGCGACAGTAAGAAATTATTTTTTGAAAAATTTGCTATAGAAAAGGCAATCCCTGGCGTAATTAAAATTTGCGACAGTATAAAATTATTTTTTGAAAAATTTACTATATAAAAGGCAATCCCTGGCGCACTTAAAATTTGCGACAGTAAAAAATTATTTTTTGAATAATTTACTATAGAAAAGGCAATCCCTGGCGTAATTAAAATTTGCCACAGTAGAAAATTATTTTTTGAATAATTTACTATAGAAAAGGCAATCCCTGGCGCAATTAAAATTTGCGACAGTAAAAAATTATTTTTTGAATAATTTACTATAGAAAAGGCAATCCCTGGAGTAATTAAAATTTGCGACAGTATAAAATTATTTTTTGAATAATTTACTATAGAAAAGGCAATCCCTGGCGTAATTAAAATTTGCGACAGTAGAAAATTACTTTTTGAATAATTTACTATAGAAAAGGCAATCCCTGGCGCACTTAAAATTTGCGACAGTAAAAAATTATTTTTTGAATAATTTACTATAGAAAAGGCAATCCCTGGCGTAATTAAAATTTGCGACAATATAAAATTATTTTTTGAATAATTTACTATAGAAAAGGCAATCCCTGGCGCAATTAAAAGTTGCGACAGTAAAAAATTATTTTTTGAATAATTTACTATAGAAAAGGCAATCCCTGGCGTATTTAAAATTTGCGACACTAAGAAATTATTTTTTGAATAATTTACCATAGAAAAGGCAATCCCTGGCGTAATTAAAATTTGCGACAGTAAAAAATTATTTTTTGAATAATTTACTATAGAAAAGGCAATCCCTGGCGTAACTAAAATTTGCGACAGTTGAAAATTATTTTTTGAATAATTTACTATAGAAAAGGCAATCCCTGGCGTAATTAAAATTTGCGACAGTAGAAAATTATTTTTTTAATAATTTACTATAGAAATGGCAATCCCTGGCGTAATTAAAATTTGCGACAGTAAAAAATAATTTTTTGAAAAATTTACTATAGAAAAGGTAATCCCTGGCGCAATTACAATTTGCGACAGTAAAAAATTATTTTTTGAAAAATTAACTGCAGAAAGGCAATCCCTGGCGCAATTAAAAGTTGCGACAGTAAAAAATTATTTTTTGAATAATTTACTATAGAAAAGGCAATCCCTGGCGCAATTGAAATTTGCGACAGTAAAAAATTATTTTTTGAATACTTTACTATAGAAAAGGCAATCCCTGGCGCAATTAAAATTTGCGACAGTAAAAAATTATTTTTTGAATAATTTACTATAGAAAAGGCAATCCCTGGCGCAATTAAAATTTGCGACAGTAAAAAATTATTTTTTGAATAATTTACTATAGAAAAGGCAATCCCTGGCGTAATTAAAATTTGCGACAGTAGAAAATTATTTTTTGAATAATTTACTATAGAAAAGGCAATCCCTGGCGTATTTAAAATTTGCGACAGTAAGATATTAATTTGTGAAAAATTTACTATAGAAAAGGCAATCCCTGGGATATTTAAAATTTGCGAAAGTAAGAAATTATTTTTTGAAAAATTTGCTATAGAAAAGGCAATCCCTGGCGTAATAAAAATTTGCGACAGCATAAAATTATTTTTTGAAAAATTTACTATATAAAAGGCAATCCCTGGCGCACTTAAAATTTGCGACAGTAAAAAATTATTTTTTGAATAATTTACTATAGAAAAGGCAATCCCTGGCGTAATTAAAATTTGCGACAGTAGAAAGTTATTTTTTGAATAATTTACTATAGAAAAGGCAATCCCTGGCGCAATTAAAATTTGCAACAGTAAAAAATTATTTTTTGAATAATTTACTATAGAAAAGGCAATCCCTGGCGTAATTAAAATTTGCGGACAGTATAAAATTATTTTTTGAATAATTTACTATAGACAAGGCAATCCCTGGCGTAATTAAAATTTGCGACAGTAGAAAATTATTTTTTGAATAATTTACTATAGAAAAGGCAATCCCTGGCGCACTTAAAATTTGCGACAGTAAAAAATTATTTTTTGAATAATTTACTATAGAAAAGGCAATCCCTGGCGTAATTAAAATTTGCGACAATATAAAATTATTTTTTGAATAATTTACTATAGAAAAGGCAATCCCTGGCGCAATTAAAATTTGCGACAGTAAAAAATTATTTTTTGAATAATTTACTATAGAAAAGGCAATCCCTGGCGTATTTAAAATTTGCGACAGTAAGAAATTATTTTTTGAATAATTTACCATAGAAAAGGCAATCCCTGGCGTAATTAAAATTTGCGACAGTAAAAAATTATTTTTTGAATAATTTACTATAGAAAAGGCAATCCCTGGCGCAATTAAAATTTGCGACAGTAGAAAATTATTTTTTGAATAATTTACTATAGAAAAGGCAATCCCTGGCGCAATTAAAATTTGCGACAGTAAAAAATTATTTTTTGAATAATTTACTATAGAAAAGGCCATCCCTGGCGTAATTAAAATTTGCGACAGTAGAAAATTATTTTTTGAATAATTTACTATAGAAAAGGCAATCCCTGGCGCAATTAAAATTTGCGACAGTAAAAAATTATTTTTTGAATAATTTACTATAGAAAAGGCAATCCCTGGCGTAATTAAAATTTGCGACAGTATAAAATTATTTTTTGAATAATTTACTATAGAAAAGGCAATCCCTGGCGTAATTAAAATTTGCGACAGTAGAAAATTATTTTTTGAATAATTTACTATAGAAAAGGCAATCCCTGGCGCACTTAAAATTTGCGACAGTAAAAAATTATTTTTTGAATAATTTACTATAGAAAAGGCAATCCCTGGCGTAATTAAAATTTGCGACAATATAAAATTATTTTTTGAATAATTTACTATAGAAAAGGCAATCCCTGGCGCAATTAAATTTGCGACAGTAAAAAATTATTTTTTGAATAATTTACTATAGAAAAGGCAATCCCTGGCGTATTTAAAATTTGCGACAGTAAGAAATTATTTTTTGAATAATTTACTATAGAAAAGCAATCCCTGGCGTAGTTAAAATTTGCGACAGTAGAAAATTATTTTTGAAAAATTTACTATAGAAAAGGCAATCCCTGGCGTATTTAAAATTTGCGACAGTAAAAAATTATTTTTGAATAATTTACTATAGAAAAGGCAATCCCTGGCGTAATTAAAATTTGCGACAGTAGAAAATTATTTTTTGAATAATTTACTATAGAAAAGGCAATCCCTGGCGTATTTAAAATTTGCGACAGTAAAAAAATTATTTTTTGAATAATTTACTATAGAAAAGGCAATCCCTGGCGTATTTAAAATTTGCGACAGTAAAAAATTATTTTTGAATTATTTACTATGGAAAAGGCAATCCTGGCGTAATTAAAATTTGCGACAGTAGAAAATTATTTTTTGAATAATTTACTATAGAAAAGGCAATCCCTGGCGTAATTAAAATTTGCGACAGTAGAAAATTATTTTTTGAATAATTTACTATAGAAAAGGCAATCCCTGGCGTAATTAAAATTAGCGACAGTAGAAAATTATTTTTTGAATAATTTACTATAGAAAAGGCAATCCCTGGCGCAATTAAAATTTGCGACAGTAAAAAATTATTTTTTGAAAAATTTACTATAGAAAAGGTAATCCCTGGCGCAATTACAACTTGCGACAGTAAAAAATTATTTTTTGAAAATTTACTGTAGAAAGGCAATCCCTGGCGCAATTAAAATTTGCGACAGTAGAAAATTATTTTTTGAAAAGTTTACTATAGAAAAGGCAATCCCTGGCGCAATTAAAATTTGCGACAGTAAAAAATTATTTTTTGCAAAATTTACTGTAGAAAAGGCAATCCCTGGCGCAATTAAAACTTGCGATAGTAAAAAATTATTTTTTGAATAATTTACTATAGAAAAGGCAATCCCTGGCGTCATTAAAATTTGCGACAGTAAAAAATTATTTTTTGAATAATTTACTTTAGAAAAGGCAATCCCTGGCGTAATTAAAATTTGCGACAGTAAAAAATTATTTTTTGAATAATTTACTATAAAAAAGGCAATCCCTGGCGTATTTAAAATTTGCGACAGTAAAAAATTAATTTGTGAGAAATTTACTATAGAAAAGGCAATCCCTGGGATATTTAAAATTTGCGACAGTAAAAAATTATTTTTTGAATAATTTACTTTAGAAAAGGCAATCCCTGGCGTAATTAAAATTTGCGACAGTAAAAAATTATTTTTTGAATAATTTACTATAAAAAAGGCAATCCTGGCGTATTTAAAATTTGCGACAGTAAAAAATTAATTTGTGAGAAATTTACTATAGAAAAGGCAATCCCTGGCGTATTTAAAATTTGCGACAGTAAAAAATTAATTTGTGAAAAATTTACCTGGCGAAATTGAAATTTGCGTGAGTAAAAAATTATTTTTTGAATAATTTACTATAGAAAAGGCAATCCCTGGCGCAATTAAAATTTGCGACAGTAAAAAATTATTTTTTGAATAATTTACTATAGAAAAGGCAATCCCTGGCGTAATTAAAATTTGCGACAGTATAAAATTATTTTTTGAATAATTTACTATAGAAAAGGCAATCCCTGGTGTAATTAAAATTTGCGACAGTAGAAAATTATTTTTTGAATAATTTACTATAGAAAAGGCAATCCCTGGCGTATTTAAAATTTGCGACAGTAAGAAATTAATTTGTGAGAAATTTACTATAGAAAAGGCAATCCTTGGGATATTTAAAATTTGCGGCAGTAAAAAATTATTTTTTGAATAATTTACTATAGAAAAGGCAATCCCTGGCGTATTTAAAATTTGCGACAGTAAAAAATTAATTTGTGAAAAATTTACCTGGCGAAATTGAAATTTGCGAGAGTAAAAAATTATTTTTTGAATAATTTACTATAGAAAAGGCAATCCCTGCCGTAATTAAAATTTGCGACAGTTGAAAATTATTTTTTGAATAATTTACTATAGAAAAGGCAATCCCTGGCGCACTTAAAATTTGTGACAGTAAAAAATTATTTTTTGAATAATTTACTATAGAAAAGGCAATCCCTGGCGTAATTAACATTTGCGACAGTAGAAAATTATTTTTTGAATAATTTACTATAGAAAAGGCAATCCCTGGCGTAATTAAAATTTGCGACAGTATAAAATTATTTTTTGAATAATTTACTATAGAAAAGGCAATCCCTGGCGTATTTAAAATTTGCGACAGTAAGAAATTAATTTGTGAGAAATTTACTATAGAAAAGGCAATCCCTGGGATATTTAAAATTTGCGGCAGTAAAAAATTATTTTTTGAATAATTTACTATAGAAAAGGCAATCCCTGGCGTATTTAAAATTTGCGACAGTAAACGTCTCACGTAGTAAGGTGTAGTGTAGTAAAAATTTACCTGGCGAAATTGAAATTTGCGAGAGTAAAAAATTATTTTTTGAATAATTTACTATAGAAAATGCAATCCCTGCCGTAATTAAAATTTGCGACAGTTGAAAATTATTTTTTGAATAATTTACTATAGAAAAGGCAATCCCTGGCGCACTTAAAATTTGTGACAGTAAAAAATTAGTTTTGAATAATTTACTATAGAAAAGGCAATCCCTGGCGTAATTAAAATTTGCGACAGTAGAAAACTATTTTTTGAATAATTTACTATAGAAAAGGCAATCCCTGGCGTAATAAAATTTGCGACAGTATAAAATGATTTTTTGAATAATTTACTATAGAAAAGGCAATCCCATGGCGTAATTAAAATTTGCGACAGTAGACAATTATTTTTTGAATAATTTACTATAGAAAATGCAATCCCTGGCTTATTTAAAATTTGCGAAAGTAAGAAATTAATTTGTGAGAAATTTACTATAGAAAAGGCAATCCTTGGGATATTTAATATTGCGACAGTAAAAAATTATTTTTTGAATAATTTTCTATAGAAAAGGCAATCCCTGGCGTATTTAAAATTTGCGACAGTAAAAAATTATTTTTTGAATAATTTACTATAGAAAAGGCAATCCCTGGCGTATTTAAATTTGCGACAGTAAAAAATTAATTTTAGAAAAATTTACTACAGAAAAGGCAATCCCTGGCGCAATTAAAATTTGCGACAGTAAAAAAATTATTTTTTGAAAAATTTACTGTAGAAAAGGCCAATACCTGGCGTAATTAAAATTGCGACAGTAAAAAATTATTTTTTGCAAAATTTACTATAGAAAAGGCAATCCCTGGCGTAATTAAAATTTTCTACAGTAAAAAATTAATATTTTGAAAAATTTATTGTAGAAAAAGGCAATCCCTGGCGCAATTAAAATTTGCGACAGTAAAAAATTATTTTTTGAATAATTTACTATAGAAAAGGGCAATCCCTGGCGCAATTAAAATTTGCGACAGTAAAAAATTATTTTTTGAATAATTTACTATAGAAAAGGCAATCCCTGGCGTAACTAAAATTTGCGACAGTAGAAAATTATTTTTTGAATAATTTACTATAGAAAAAGCAATCCCTGGCATATTTAAAATTTGCGACAGTAAGAAAATAATTTGTGAGAAATTTACTATAGAAAAGGCAATCCCTGGGATATTTAAAATTTGCGACAGTAAAAAATTATTTTTTGAATAATTTACTATAGAAAAGGCAATCCCTGGCGTATTTAAAATTTGCGACAGTAAAAAATTAATTTGTGAAAAATTTACCTGGCGAAATTGAAATTTGCGAGAGTAAAAAATTATTTTTTGAATAATTTACTATAGAAAAGGCAATCCCTGGCGTAATTAAAATTTGCGACAGTAAAAAATTAATTTGTGAAAAATTTACCTGGCGAAATTGAAATTTGCGTGAGTAAAAAATTATTTTTTGAATAATTTACTATAGAAAAGGCAATCCCTGGCGTATTTAAAATTTGCGACAGTAGAAAATTATTTTTTGAATAATTTACTGTAGAAAAGGCAATCCCTGGCGCAATTAAAATTTGCGACAGTAAAAAATTATTTTTTGCAAAATTTACTGTAGAAAAGGCAATCCCTGGCGCAATTAAAACTTGCGATAGTAAAAAATTATTTTTTGAATAATTTACTATAGAAAAGGCAATCCCTGGCGCAATTAAAATTTGCGACAGTAAAAAATTATTTTTTGAATAATTTACTATAGAAAAGGCAATCCCTGGCGCAATTAAAATTTGCGACAGTAAAAAATTATTTTTTGAATAATTTACTATAGAAAAGGCAATCCCTGGCGCAATTAAAATTTGCGACAGTAAAAAATTATTTTTTGAATAATTTACTATAGAAAAGTCAATCCCTGGGATATTTAAAATTTGCGACAGTAAAAAATTATTTTTTGAATAATTTACTATAGAAAAGGCAATCCCTGGCGTATTTAAAATTTGCGACAGTAAAAAATTAATTTGTGAAAAATTTACCAGGCGAAATTGAAATTTGCGAGAGTAAAAAATTATTTTTTGAATAATTTACTATAGAAAAGGCAATCCCTGGCGTAATTAAAATTTGCGACAGTTGAAAATTATTTTTTGAATAATTTACTATAGAAAAGGCAATCCCTGGCGCACTTAAAATTTGCGACAGTAAAAAATTGTTTTTTGAATAATTTACTATAGAAAAGGCAATCCCTGGCGAAGTTAAAATTTGCGACAGTAGAAAATTATTTTTTGAATAATTTACTATAGAAAAGGCAATCCCTGGCGTAATTAAAATTTGCGACAGTATAAAATTATTTTTTGAATAATTTACTATAGAAAAGGCAATCCCTGGTTTATTTAAAATTTGCGACAGTAAGAAATTAATTTGTGAGAAATTTACTATAGAAAAGGCAATCCCTGGGATATTTAAAATTTGCGGCAGTAAAAAATTATTTTTTGAATAATTTACTATAGAAAAGGCAATCCCTGGCGTATTTAAAATTTGCGAAAGTAAAAAATTAATTTGTGAAAAATTTACCTGGCGAAATTGAAATTTGCGAGAGTAAAAAATTATTTTTTGAATAATTTACTATAGAAAAGGCAATCCCTGCCGTAATTAAAATTTGCGACAGTTGAAAATTATTTTTTGAATAATTTACTATAGAAAAGGCAATCCCTGGCGCACTTAAAATTTGTGACAGTAAAAAATTATTTTTTGAATAATTTACTATAGAAAAGGCAATCCCTGGCGTAATTAAAATTTGCGACAGTAGAAAATTATTTTTTGAATAATTTACTATAGAAAAGGCAATCCCTGGCGTAATTAAAATTTGCGACAGTATAAAATTGTTGTTTGAATAATTTACTATAGAAAAGGCAATCCCTGGCGTAATTAAAATTTGCGACAGTAGACACTTATTTTTTGAATAATTTACTATAGAAAATGCAATCCCTGGCGTATTTAAAATTTGCGACAGTAAGAAATTAATTTGTGAGAAATTTACTATAGAAAAGGCAATCCTTGGGATATTTAAAATTTGCGACAGTAAAAAATTATTTTTTGAATAATTTACTATAGAAAAGGCAATCCCTGGCGTATTTAAAATTTGCGACAGTAAAAAATTATTTTTTGAATAAGTTACTATAGAAAAGGCAATCCCTGGCGTATTTAAAATTTGCGACAGTAAAAAATTAATTTTTGAAAAATTTACTACAGAAAAGGCAATCCCTGGCGCAATTAAAATTTGCGACAGTAAAAAATTATTTTTTGAAAAATTTACTGTAGAAAAGGCAATCCCTGGCGTAATTAAAATTTGCGACAGTAAAAAATTATTTTTTGCAAAATTTACTATAGAAAAGGCAATCCCTGGCGTATTTAAAATTTTCTACAGTAAAAAATTAATATTTTGAAAAATTTACTGTAGAAAAGGCAATCCCTGGCGCAATTAAAATTTGCGACAGTAAAAAATTATTTTTTGAATAATTTACTATAGAAAAGGCAATCCCTGGCGCAATTAAAATTTGCGACAGTAAAAAATTATTTTTTGAATAATTTACTATAGAAAAGGCAATCCCTGGCGTAATTAAAATTTGCGACAGTAGAAAATTATTTTTTGAATAATTTACTATAGAAAAGGCAATCCCTGGCGTATTTAAAATTTGCGACAGTAAGAAATTAATTTGTGAGAAATTTACTATAGAAAAGGCAATCGCTGGGATATTTAAAATTTGCGACAGTAAAAAATTATTTTTTGAATAATTTACTATAGAAAAGGCAATCCCTGGCGTATTTAAAATTTGCGACAGTAAAAAATTAATTTGTGAAAAATTTACCTGGCGAAATTGAAATTTGCGAGAGTAAAAAATTATTTTTTGAATAATTTACTATAGAAAAGGCAATCCCTGGCGTAATTAAAATTTGCGACAGTTGAAAATATTTTTTTGAATAATTTACTATAGAAAAGGCAATCCCTGGCGCACTTAAAATTTGCGACAGTAAAAAATTATTTTTTGAATAATTTACTATAGAAAAGGCAATTCCTGGCGTAATTAAAATTTGCGACAGTAGAAAATTATATTTTGAATAATTTACTATAGAAAAGGCAATCCCTGGCGCAATTAAAATTTGCGACAGTAAAAAATTATTTTTTGAAAAATTTACTATAGAAAAGGTAATTCCTGGCGCAATTACAATTTGCGATAGTAAAAAATTATTTTTTGAAAAATTTACTATAGAAAAGGCAATCCCTGGCGTAATTAAAATTTGCGACAGTTGAAAATTATTTTTTGAATAATTTACTATAGAAAAGGCAATCCCTGGCGTAATTAAAATTTGCGACAGTAGAAAATTATTTTTTGAATAATTTACTATAGAAAAGGCAATCCCTGGCGCAATTAAAATTTGCGACAGTAAAAAATTATTTTTTGAATAATTTACTATAGAAAAGGCAATCCCTGGCGTAATTAAAATTTGCGACAGTAGAAAATTATTTTTTGAATAATTAATATAGAAAAGGCAATCCCTGGCGTAATTAAAATTTGGGACAGTAGAAAATTATTTTTTGAATAATTTACTATAGAAAAGGCAATCCCTGGCGTATTTAAAATTTGTGACAGTAAAAAATTAATTTGTGAAAAATTTACTATAGAAAAGGCAATCCCTGGCGTATTTAAAATTTGCGACAGTAAAAATTAATTTGTGAAAAATTTACCTGGCGAAATTGAAATTTGCGAGATTAAAAAATTAATTTTTGAAAAATTTACTATAGAAAAGGCAATCCCTGGCGTATTTAAAATTTGCGACAGTAAAAAATTATTTTTGAAAAATTTACTGTAGAAAAGGCAATCCCTGGCGTAATTAAAATTTGCGACAGTAAAAAATTATTTTTTGAAAAATTTTCTGTAGAAAAGGCAATCCCTGGCGTAGTTAAAATTTGCGACAGTAAAAAATTATTTTTTGAAAAATTTACTATAGAAAAGGCAATCCATGGCGTAATTAAAATTTGCGACAGTTGAAAATTATTTTTTGAATAATTTACTATAGAAAAGGCAATCCCTGGCGTAATTAAAATTTGCGACAGTAGAAAATTATTTTTTGAATAATTTACTATAGAAAAGGCAATCCCTGGCGCAATTAAAATTTGCGACAGTAAAAAATTATTTTTTGAATAATTTACTATAGAAAAGGCAATCCCTGGCGTAATTAAAATTTGCGACAGTAGAAAATTATTTTTTGAATAATTAATATAGAAAAGGCAATCCCTGGCGTAATTAAAATTTGCGACAGTAGAAAATTATTTTTTGAATAATTTACTATAGAAAAGGCAATCCCTGGCGTATTTAAAATTTGCGACAGTAAAAAATTAATTTGTGAAAAATTTACTATAGAAAAGGCAATCCCTGGCGTATTTAAAATTTGCGACAGTAAAAAATTAATTTGTGAAAAATTTACCTGGCGAAATTGAAATTTGCGAGATTAAAAAATTAATTTTTGAAAAATTTACTATAGAAAAGGCAATCCCTGGCGTATTTAAAATTTGCGACAGTAAAAAATTATTTTTGAAAAATTTACTGTAGAAAAGGCAATCCCTGGCGTAATTAAAATTTGCGACAGTAAAAAATTATTTTTTGAAAAATTTTCTGTAGAAAAGGCAATCCCTGGCGTAGTTAAAATTTGCGACAGTAAAAAATTATTTTTTGAAAAATTTACTATAGAAAAGGCAATCCATGGCGTAATTAAAATTTGCGACAGTAAAAAATTAATTTGTGAAAAATTTACTATAGAAAAGGCAATCCCTGGCGCAATTAAAATTTGCGACAGTAAAAAATTATTTTTTGCAAAATTTACTATAGAAGAGGCAATCCCTGGCGTATTTAAAATTTGCGACAGTATAAAATTATTTTTTGAAAAATTTACTGTAGAAAAGGCAATCCCTGGCGTATTTAGAATTTGCGACAGTAAAAAAATATTTTTTGAATAATTTACTATAGAAAAGGCAATCCCTGGCGTATTTAAAATTTGCGACAGTAAAAAATTAATTTGTGAAAAATTTACTATAGAAAAGGCAATCCCTGGCGTATTTAAAATTTTCGACAGTAAAAAATTATTTTTTGAATAATTTACTATAGAAAAGGCAATCCCCGGCGTATTTAATATTTGCGACATTAAAAAATTATTTTTTGAAAAATTAACGGTAGAAAAGGCAATCCCTGGCCTATTTAAAATTTGCGACAGTAAAAAATTATTTTTTGAATAATTTACTATAGAAAAGGCAATCCCTGGCGTATTTAAAATTTGCGACAGTAAGAAATTAATTTGTGAGAAATTTACTATAGAAAAGGCAATCCCTGGGATATTTAAAATTTGCGACAGTAAAAAATTATTTTTTGAATAATTTACTATAGAAAAGGCAATCCCTGGCGTATTTAAAATTTGCGACAGTAAAAAATTAATTTGTGAAAAATTTACTATAGAAAAGCAATCCCTGGCGTAATTAAAATTTGCGACAGTTGAAAATTATTTTTTGAATAATTTACTATAGAAAAGGCAATCCCTGGCGCACTTAAAATTTGCGACAGTTAAAAATTATTTTTTGAATAATTTACTGTAGAAAAGGCAATCCCTGGCGCAATTAAAATTTGCGACAGTAAAAAATTATTTTTTGAATAATTTACTATAGAAAAGGCAATCCCTGGCGCACTTAAAATTTGCGACAGTAAAAAATTATTTTTTGAATAATTTACTATAGAAAAGGCAATCCCTGGCGTAATTAAAATTTGCGACAGTAGAAAATTATTTTTTGAATAATTTATTATAGAAAAGGCAATCCCTGGCGTATTTAAAATTTGCGACAGTAAAAAATTATTTTTTGAATAATTTACTATAGAAAAGGCAATCCCTGGCGTAATTAAAATTTGCGACAGTAGAAAATTATTTTATGAATAATTTACTATAGAAAAGGCAATCCCTGGCGCAATTAAAATTAGCGACAGTAGAAAATTATTTTTTGCAAAATTTACTATAGAAAAGGCAATCCCCGGCGTAATTAAAATTTGCGACAGTATAAAATTATTTTTTGAAAAATTTACTATAGAAAAGGCAATCCCTGGCGTATTTAAAATTTGCGACAGTAAAAAATTATTTTTTGAATAATTTACTATAGAAAAGGCAATCCCTGGCGTAATTAAAATTTGCGACAGTAGAAAATTATTTTTTGAATAATTTACTATAGAAAAGGCAATCCCTGGCGTATTTAAAATTTGCGACAGTAAAAAATTATTTTTTGAATAATTTACTATATAAAAGGCAATCCCTGGCGTATTTAAAATTTGCGACAGTAAAAAATTATTTTTTGAATTATTTACTATGGAAAAGGCAATCCCTGGCGTAATTAAAATTTGCGACAGTAGAAAATTATTTTTTGAATAATTTACTATAGAAAAGGCAATCCCTGGCGTAATTAAAATTTGCGACAGTAGAAAATTATTTTTTGAATAATTTACTATAGAAAAGGCAATCCCTGGCGTAATTAAAATTAGCGACAGTAGAAAATTATTTTTTGAATAATTTACTATAGAAAAGGCAATCCCTGGCGCAATTAAAATTTGCGACAGTAAAAAATTATTTTTTGAAAAATTTACTATAGAAAAGGTAATCCCTGGCGCAATTACAATTTGCGACAGTAAAAAATTATTTTTTGAAAAATTTACTGTAGAAAGGCAATCCCTGGCGCAATTAAAATTTGCGACAGTAGAAAATTATTTTTTGAAAAGTTTACTATAGAAAAGGCAATCCCTGGTGCAATTAAAATTTGCGATAGTAAAAAATTATTTTTTGCAAAATTTACTGTAGAAAAGGCAATCCCTGGCGCAATTAAAACTTGCGATAGTAAAAAATTATTTTTTGAATAATTTACTATAGAAAAGGCAATCCCTGGCGTAATTAAAATTTGCGACAGTAAAAAATTATTTTTTGAATAATTTACTTTAGAAAAGGCAATCCCTGGCGTAATTAAAATTTGCGACAGTAAAAAATTATTTTTTGAATAATTTACTATAAAAAAGGCAATCCCTGGCGTATTTAAAATTTGCGACAGTAAAAAATTAATTTGTGAGAAATTTACTATAGAAAAGGCAATCCCTGGGATATTTAAAATTTGCGACAGTAAAAAATTATTTTTTGAATAATTTACTATAGAAAAGGCAATCCCTGGCGTATTTAAAATTTGCGACAGTAAAAAATTAATTTGTGAAAAATTTACCTGGAGAAATTGAAATTTGCGTGAGTAAAAAATTATTTTTTGAATAATTTACTATAGAAAAGGCAATCCCTGGCGCAATTAAAATTTGCGACAGTAAAAAATTATTTTTTGAATAATTTACTATAGAAAAGGCAATCCCTGGCGTAATTAAAATTTGCGACAGTATAAAATTATTTTTTGAATAATTTACTATAGAAAAGGCAATCCCTGGTGTAATTAAAATTTGCGACAGTAGAAAATTATTTTTTGAATAATTTACTATAGAAAAGGCAATCCCTGGCGTATTTAAAATTTGCGACAGTAAGAAATTAATTTGTGAGAAATTTACTATAGAAAATGCAATCCTTGGGATATTTAAAATTTGCGGCAGTAAAAAATTATTTTTTGAATAATTTACTATAGAAAAGGCAATCCCTGGCGTATTTAAAATTTGCGACAGTAAAAAATTAATTTGTGAAAAATATACCTGGCGAAATTGAAATTTGCGAGAGTAAAAAATTATTTTTTGAATAATTTACTATAGAAAAGGCAATCCCTGCCGTAATTAAAATTTGCGACAGTTGAAAATTATTTTTTGAATAATTTACTATAGAAAAGGCAATCCCTGGCGCACTTAAAATTTGTGACAGTAAAAAATTATTTTTTGAATAATTTACTATAGAAAAGGCAATCCCTGGCGTAATTAAAATTTGCGACAGTAGAAAATTATTTTTTGAATAATTTACTATAGAAAAGGCAATCCCTGGCGTAATTAAAATTTGCGACAGTATAAAATTATTTTTTGAATAATTTACTATAGAAAAGGCAATCCCTGGCGTATTTAAAATTTGCGACAGTAAGAAATTAATTTGTGAGAAATTTACTATAGAAAAGGCAATCCCTGGGATATTTAAAATTTGCGGCAGTAAAAAATTATTTTTTGAATAATTTACTATAGAAAAGGCAATCCCTGGCGTATTTAAAATTTGCGACAGTAAAAAATTAATTTGTGAAAAATTTACCTGGCGAAATTGAAATTTGCGAGAGTAAAAAATTATTTTTTGAATAATTTACTATAGAAAATGCAATCCCTGCCGTAATTAAAATTTGCGACAGTTGAAAATTATTTTTTGAATAATTTACTATAGAAAAGGCAATCCCTGGCGCACTTAAAATTTGTGACAGTAAAAAATTAGTTTTTGAATAATTTACTATAGAAAAGGCAATCCCTGGCGTAATTAAAATTTGCGACAGTAGAAAATTATTTTTTGAATAATTTACTATAGAAAAGGCAATCCCTGACGTAATTAAAATTTGCGACAGTATAAAATTATTTTTTGAATAATTTACTATAGAAAAGGCAATCCCTGGCGTAATTAAAATTTGCGACAGTAGACAATTATTTTTTGAATAATTTACTATAGAAAATGCAATCCCTGGCGTATTTAAAATTTGCGACAGTAAGAAATTAATTTGTGAGAAATTTACTATAGAAAAGGCAATCCTTGGGATATTTAAAATTTGCGACAGTAAAAAATTATTTTTTGAATAATTTTCTATAGAAAAGTCAATCCCTGGCGTATTTAAAATTTGCGACAGTAAAAAATTATTTTTTGAATAATTTACTATAGAAAAGGCAATCCCTGGCGCACTTAAATTTTGCGACAGTTGAAAATTATTTTTTGAATAATTTACTATAGAAAAGGCAATCCCTGGCGCACTTAAAATTTGCGACAGTAAAAAATTAGTTTTTGAATAATTTACTATAGAAAAGGCAATCCCTGGCGTAATTAAAATTTGCGACAGTAAGAAATTAATTTGTGAGAAATTTACTATAGAAAAGGCAATCCCTGGGATATTTAAAATTTGCGGCAGTAAAAAATTATTTTTTGAATAATTTACTATATATTTAAAATTTGCGACAGTAAAAAATTAATTTGTGAAAAATTTACCTGGCGAAATTGAAATTTGCGAGAGTAAAAAATTATTTTTTGAATAATTTACTATAGAAAATGCAATCCCTGCCGTAATTAAAATTTGCGACAGTTGAAAATTATTTTTTGAATAATTTACTATAGAAAAGGCAATCCCTGGCGCACTTAAAATTTGTGACAGTAAAAAATTAGTTTTTGAATAATTTACTATAGAAAAGGCAATCCCTGGCGTAATTAAAATTTGCGACAGTAGAAAATTATTTTTTGAATAATTTACTATAGAAAAGGCAATCCCTGACGTAATTAAAATTTGCGACAGTATAAAATTATTTTTTGAATAATTTACTATAGAAAAGGCAATCCCTGGCGTAATTAAAATTTGCGACAGTAGACAATTATTTTTTGAATAATTTACTATAGAAAATGCAATCCCTGGCGTATTTAAAATTTGCGACAGTAAGAAATTAATTTGTGAGAAATTTACTATAGAAAAGGCAATCCTTGGGATATTTAAAATTTGCGACAGTAAAAAATTATTTTTTGAATAATTTTCTATAGAAAAGTCAATCCCTGGCGTATTTAAAATTTGCGACAGTAAAAAATTATTTTTTGAATAATTTACTATAGAAAAGGCAATCCCTGGCGCACTTAAATTTTGCGACAGTTGAAAATTATTTTTTGAATAATTTACTATAGAAAAGGCAATCCCTGGCGCACTTAAAATTTGCGACAGTAAAAAATTAGTTTTTGAATAATTTACTATAGAAAAGGCAATCCCTGGCGTAATTAAAATTTGCGACAGTAGAAAATTATTTTTTGAATAATTTACTATAGAAAAGGCAATCCCTGACGTAATTAAAATTTGCGACAGTATAAAATTATTTTTTGAATAATTTACTATAGAAAAGGCAATCCCTGGCGTAATTAAAATTTGCGACAGTAGACAATTATTTTTTGAATAATTTACTATAGAAAATGCAATCCCTGGCGTATTTAAAATTTGCGACAGTAAGAAATTAATTTGTGAGAAATTTACTATAGAAAAGGCAATCCTTGGGATATTTAAAATTTGCGACAGTAAAAAATTATTTTTTGAATAATTTTCTATAGAAAAGTCAATCCCTGGCGTATTTAAAATTTGCGACAGTAAAAAATTATTTTTTGAATAATTTACTATAGAAAAGGCAATCCCTGGCGCACTTAAATTTTGCGACAGTAAAAAATTAATTTTAGAAAAATTTACTACAGAAAAGGCAATCCCTGGCGCAATTAAAATTTGCGACAGTAAAAAATTATTTTTTGAAAAATTTACTGTAGAAAAGGCAATACCTGGCGTAATTAAAATTTGCGACAGTAAAAAATTATTTTTTGCAAAATTTACTATAGAAAAGGCAATCCCTGGCGTAATTAAAATTTTCTACAGTAAAAAATTAATATTTTGAAAAATTTATTGTAGAAAAGGCAATCCCTGGCGCAATTAAAATTTGCGACAGTAAAAAATTATTTTTTGAATAATTTACTATAGAAAAGGCAATCCCTGGCGCAATTAAAATTTGCGACAGTAAAAAATTATTTTTTGAATAATTTACTATAGAAAAGGCAATCCCTGGCGTAATTAAAATTTGCGACAGTAGAAAATTATTTTTTGAATAATTTACTATAGAAAAAGCAATCCCTGGCATATTTAAAATTTGCGACAGTAAGAAAATAATTTGTGAGAAATTTACTATAGAAAAGGCAATCCCTGGGATATTTAAAATTTGCGACAGTAAAAAATTATTTTTTGAATAATTTACTATAGAAAAGGCAATCCCTGGCGTATTTAAAATTTGCGACAGTAAAAAATTAATTTGTGAAAAATTTACCTGGCGAAATTGAAATTTGCGAGAGTAAAAAATTATTTTTTGAATAATTTACTATAGAAAAGGCAATCCCTGGCGTAATTAAAATTTGCGACAGTAAAAAATTAATTTGTGAAAAATTTACCTGGCGAAATTGAAATTTGCGTGAGTAAAAAATTATTTTTTGAATAATTTACTATAGAAAAGGCAATCCCTGGCGTATTTAAAATTTGCGACAGTAGAAAATTATTTTTTGAATAATTTACTGTAGAAAAGGCAATCCCTGGCGCAATTAAAATTTGCGACAGTAAAAAATTATTTTTTGCAAAATTTACTGTAGAAAAGGCAATCCCTGGCGCAATTAAAACTTGCGATAGTAAAAAATTATTTTTTGAATAATTTACTATAGAAAAGGCAATCCCTGGCGCAATTAAAATTTGCGACAGTAAAAAATTATTTTTTGAATAATTTACTATAGAAAAGGCAATCCCTGGCGCAATTAAAATTTGCGACAGTAAAAAATTATTTTTTGAATAATTTACTATAGAAAAGGCAATCCCTGGCGCAATTAAAATTTGCGACAGTAAAAAATTATTTTTTGAATAATTTACTATAGAAAAGTCAATCCCTGGGATATTTAAAATTTGCGACAGTAAAAAATTATTTTTTGAATAATTTACTATAGAAAAGGCAATCCCTGGCGTATTTAAAATTTGCGACAGTAAAAAATTAATTTGTGAAAAATTTACCTGGCGAAATTGAAATTTGCGAGAGTAAAAAATTATTTTTTGAATAATTTACTATAGAAAAGGCAATCCCTGGCGTAATTAAAATTTGCGACAGTTGAAAATTATTTTTTGAATAATTTACTATAGAAATGGCAATCCCTGGCGCACTTAAAATTTGCGACAGTAAAAAATTATTTTTTGAATAATTTACTATAGAAAAGGCAATCCCTGGCGAAGTTAAAATTTGCGACAGTAGAAAATTATTTTTTGAATAATTTACTATAGAAAAGGCAGTATAAAATTATTTTTTGAATAATTCACTATAGAAAAGGCAATCCTTGGCGTAATTAAAATTTGCGACAGTAGAAAATTATTTTTTGAATAATTTACTATAGAAAAGGCAATCCCTGACGTAATTAAAATTTGCGACAGTATAAAATTATTTTTTGAATAATTTACTATAGAAAAGGCAATCCCTGGCGTAATTAAAATTTGCGACAGTAGACAATTATTTTTTGAATAATTTACTATAGAAAATGCAATCCCTGGCGTATTTAAAATTTGCGACAGTAAGAAATTAATTTGTGAGAAATTTACTATAGAAAAGGCAATCCCTGGCGTAATTAAAATTTGCGACAGTAGAAAATTATTTTTTGAATAATTTACTATAGAAAAGGCAATCCCTGGCGTAATTAAAATTTGCGACAGTATAAAATTATTTTTTGAATAATTTACTATAGAAAAGGCAATCCCTGGCGTATTTAAAATTTGCGACAGTAAGAAATTAATTTGTGAGAAATTTACTATAGAAAAGGCAATCCCTGGGATATTTAAAATTTGCGGCAGTAAAAAATTATTTTTTGAATAATTTACTATAGAAAAGGCAATCCCTGGCGTATTTAAAATTTGCGACAGTAAAAAATTAATTTGTGAAAAATTTACCTGGCGAAATTGAAATTTGCGAGTGTAAAAAATTATTTTTTGAATAATTTACTATAGAAAATGCAATCCCTGCCGTAATTAAAATTTGCGACAGTTGAAAATTATTTTTTGAATAATTTACTATAGAAAAGGCAATCCCTGGCGCACTTAAAATTTGTGACAGTAAAAAATTAGTTTTTGAATAATTTACTATAGAAAAGGCAATCCCTGGCGTAATTAAAATTTGCGACAGTAGAAAATTATTTTTTGAATAATTTACTATAGAAAAGGCAATCCCTGACGTAATTAAAATTTGCGACAGTATAAAATTATTTTTTGAATAATTTACTATAGAAAAGGCAATCCCTGGCGTAATTAAAATTTGCGACAGTAGACAATTATTTTTTGAATAATTTACTATAGAAAATGCAATCCCTGGCGTAATTAAAATTTGCGACAGTAGAAAATTATTTTTTGAATAATTTACTATAGAAAAGGCAATCCCTGGCGTAATTAAAATTTGCGACAGTATAAAATTATTTTTTGAATAATTTACTATAGAAAAGGCAATCCCTGGCGTATTTAAAATTTGCGACAGTAAGAAATTAATTTTTGAGAAATTTACTATAGAAAAGGCAATCCCTGGGATATTTAAAATTTGCGGCAGTAAAAAATTATTTTTTGAATAATTTACTATAGAAAAGGCAATCCCTGGCGTATTTAAAATTTGCGACAGTAAAAAATTAATTTGTGAAAAATTTACCTGGCGAAATTGAAATTTGCGAGAGTAAAAAATTATTTTTTGAATAATTTACTATAGAAAATGCAATCCCTGCCGTAATTAAAATTTGCGACAGTTGAAAATTATTTTTTGAATAATTTACTATAGAAAAGGCAATCCCTGGCGCACTTAAAATTTGTGACAGTAAAAAATTAGTTTTTGAATAATTTACTATAGAAAAGGCAATCCCTGGCGTAATTAAAATTTGCGACAGTAGAAAATTATTTTTTGAATAATTTACTATAGAAAAGGCAATCCCTGACGTAATTAAAATTTGCGACAGTAAAAAATTAATTTTAGAAAAATTTACTACAGAAAAGGCAATCCCTGGCGCAATTAAAATTTGCGACAGTAAAAAATTATTTTTTGAAAAATTTACTGTAGAAAAGGCAATACCTGGCGTAATTAAAATTTGCGACAGTAAAAAATTATTTTTTGCAAAATTTACTATAGAAAAGGCAATCCCTGGCGCAATTAAAATTTGCGACAGTAAAAAATTATTTTTTGAAAAATTTACTGTAGAAAAGGCAATACCTGGCGTAATTAAAATTTGCGACAGTAAAAAATTATTTTTTGCAAAATTTACTATAGAAAAGGCAATCCCTGGCGTAATTAAAATTTTCTACAGTAAAAAATTAATATTTTGAAAAATTTATTGTAGAAAATGCAATCCCTGGCGTATTTAAAATTTGCGACAGTAAGAAATTAATTTGTGAGAAATTTACTATAGAAAAGGCAATCCTTGGGATATTTAAAATTTGCGACAGTAAAAAATTATTTTTTGAATAATTTTCTATAGAAAAGTCAATCCCTGGCGTATTTAAAATTTGCGACAGTAAAAAATTATTTTTTGAATAATTTACTATAGAAAAGGCAATCCCTGGCGTATTTAAATTTTGCGACAGTAAAAAATTAATTTTAGAAAAATTTACTACAGAAAAGGCAATCCCTGGCGCAATTAAAATTTGCGACAGTAAAAAATTATTTTTTGAAAAATTTACTGTAGAAAAGGCAATACCTGGCGTAATTAAAATTTGCGACAGTAAAAAATTATTTTTTGCAAAATTTACTATAGAAAAGGCAATCCCTGGCGTAATTAAAATTTTCTACAGTAAAAAATTAATATTTTGAAAAATTTATTGTAGAAAAGGCAATCCCTGGCGCAATTAAAATTTGCGACAGTAAAAAATTATTTTTTGAATAATTTACTATAGAAAAGGCAATCCCTGGCGCAATTAAAATTTGCGACAGTAAAAAATTATTTTTTGAATAATTTACTATAGAAAAGGCAATCCCTGGCGTAATTAAAATTTGCGACAGTAGAAAATTATTTTTTGAATAATTTACTATAGAAAAAGCAATCCCTGGCATATTTAAAATTTGCGACAGTAAGAAAATAATTTGTGAGAAATTTACTATAGAAAAGGCAATCCCTGGGATATTTAAAATTTGCGACAGTAAAAAATTATTTTTTGAATAATTTACTATAGAAAAGGCAATCCCTGGCGTATTTAAAATTTGCGACAGTAAAAAATTAATTTGTGAAAAATTTACCTGGCGAAATTGAAATTTGCGAGAGTAAAAAATTATTTTTTGAATAATTTACTATAGAAAAGGCAATCCCTGGCGTAATTAAAATTTGCGACAGTAAAAAATTAATTTGTGAAAAATTTACCTGGCGAAATTGAAATTTGCGTGAGTAAAAAATTATTTTTTGAATAATTTACTATAGAAAACGCAATCCCTGGCGTATTTAAAATTTGCGACAGTAGAAAATTATTTTTTGAATAATTTACTGTAGAAAAGGCAATCCCTGGCGCAATTAAAATTTGCGACAGTAAAAAATTATTTTTTGCAAAATTTACTGTAGAAAAGGCAATCCCTGGCGCAATTAAAACTTGCGATAGTAAAAAATTTTTTTTGAATAATTTACTATAGAAAAGGCAATCCCTGGCGCAATTAAAATTTGCGACAGTAAAAAATTATTTTTTGAATAATTTACTATAGAAAAGGCAATCCCTGGCGCAATTAAAATTTGCGACAGTAAAAAATTATTTTTTGAATAATTTACTATAGAAAAGGCAATCCCTGGCGCAATTAAAATTTGCGACAGTAAAAAATTATTTTTTGAATAATTTACTATAGAAAAGTCAATCCCTGGGATATTTAAAATTTGCGACAGTAAAAAATTATTTTTTGAATAATTTACTATAGAAAAGGCAATCCCTGGCGTATTTAAAATTTGCGACAGTAAAAAATTAATTTGTGAAAAATTTACCTGGCGAAATTGAAATTTGCGAGAGTAAAAAATTATTTTTTGAATAATTTACTATAGAAAAGGCAATCCCTGGCGTAATTAAAATTTGCGACAGTTGAAAATTATTTTTTGAATAATTTACTATAGAAAAGGCAATCCCTGGCGCACTTAAAATTTGCGACAGTAAAAAATTATTTTTTGAATAATTTACTATATAAAAGGCAATCCCTGGCGAAGTTAAAATTTGCGACAGTAGAAAATTATTTTTTGAATAATTTACTATAGAAAAGGCAATCCCTGGCGTAATGAAAATTTGCGACAGTATAAAATTATTTTTTGAATAATTTACTATAGAAAAGGCAATCCGTGGTGTAATTAAAATTTGCGACAGTAGAAAATTATTTTTTGAATAATTTACTATAGAAAAGGCAATCCCTGGTTTATTTAAAATTTGCGACAGTAAGAAATTAATTTGTGAGAAATTTACTATAGAAAAGGCAATCCCTGGGATATTTAAAATTTGCGGCAGTAAAAAATTATTTTTTGAATAATTTACTATAGAAAAGGCAATCCCTGGCGTATTTAAAATTTGCGAAAGTAAAAAATTAATTTGTGAAAAATTTACCTGGCGAAATTGAAATTTGCGAGAGTAAAAAATTATTTTTTGAATAATTTACTATAGAAAAGGCAATCCCTGCCGTAATTAAAATTTGCGACAGTTGAAAATTATTTTTTGAATAATTTACTATAGAAAAGGCAATCCCTGGCGCACTTAAAATTTGTGACAGTAAAAAATTATTTTTTGAATAATTTACTATAGAAAAGGCAATCCCTGGCGTAATTAAAATTTGCGACAGTAGAAAATTATTTTTTGAATAATTTACTATAGAAAAGGCAATCCCTGGCGTAATTAAAATTTGCGACAGTATAAAATTGTTGTTTGAATAATTTACTATAGAAAAGGCAATCCCTGGCGTAATTAAAATTTGCGACAGTAGACACTTATTTTTTGAATAATTTACTATAGAAAATGCAATCCCTGGCGTATTTAAAATTTGCGACAGTAAGAAATTAATTTGTGAGAAATTTACTATAGAAAAGGCAATCCTTGGGATATTTAAAATTTGCGACAGTAAAAAATTATTTTTTGAATAATTTACTATAGAAAAGGCAATCCCTGGCGTATTTAAAATTTGCGACAGTAAAAAATTATTTTTTGAATAATTTACTATAGAAAAGGCAATCCCTGGCATATTTAAAATTTGCGACAGTAAAAAATTAATTTTTGAAAAATTTACTACAGAAAAGGCAATCCCTGGCGCAATTAAAATTTGCGACAGTAAAAAATTATTTTTTGAAAAATTTACTGTAGAAAAGGCAATCCCTGGCGTAATTAAAATTTGCGACAGTAAAAAATTATTTTTTGCAAAATTTACTATAGAAAAGGCAATCCCTGGCGTAATTAAAATTTTCTACAGTAAAAAATTAATATTTTGAAAAATTTACTGTAGAAAAGGCAATCCCTGGCGCAATTAAAATTTGCGACAGTAAAAAATAATTTTTTGAATAATTTACTATAGAAAAGGCAATCCCTGGCGCAATTAAAATTTGCGACAGTAAAAAATTATTTTTTGAATAATTTACTATAGAAAAGGCAATCCCTGGCGTAATTAAAATTTGCGACAGTAGAAAATTATTTTTTGAATAATTTACTATAGAAAAGGCAATCCCTGGCGTATTTAAAATTTGCGACAGTAAGAAATTAATTTGTGAGAAATTTACTATAGAAAAGGCAATCCCTGGGATATTTAAAATTTGCGACAGTAAAAAATTATTTTTTGAATAATTTACTATAGAAAAGGCAATCCCTGGCGTATTTAAAATATGCGACAGTAAAAAATTAATTTGTGAAAAATTTACCTGGCGAAATTGAAATTTGCGAGAGTAAAAAATTATTTTTTGAATAATTTACTATAGAAAAGGCAATCCCTGGCGTAATTAAAATTTGCGACAGTTGAAAATATTTTTTTGAATAATTTACTATAGAAAAGGCAATCCCTGGCGCACTTAAAATTTGCGACAGTAAAAAATTATTTTTTGAATAATTTACTATAGAAAAGGCAATTCCTGGCGTAATTAAAATTTGCGACAGTAGAAAATTATATTTTGAATAATTTACTATAGAAAAGGCAATCCCTGGCGCAATTAAAATTTGCGACAGTAAAAAATTATTTTTTGAAAAATTTACTATAGAAAAGGTAATTCCTGGCGCAATTACAATTTGCGATAGTAAAAAATTATTTTTTGAAAAATTTACTATAGAAAAGGCAATCCCTGGCGTAATTAAAATTTGCGACAGTTGAAAATTATTTTTTGAATAATTTACTATAGAAAAGGCAATCCCTGGCGTAATTAAAATTTGCGACAGTAGAAAATTATTTTTTGAATAATTTACAATAGAAAAGGCAATCCCTGGCGCAATTAAAATTTGCGACAGTAAAAAATTATTTTTTGAATAATTTACTATAGAAAAGGCAATCCCTGGCGTATTTAAAATTTGCGACATTACAAAATTAATTTGTGAAAAATTTACTATAGAAAAGGCAATCCCTGGCGTATTTAAAATTTGCGACAGTAAAAAATTAATTTGTGAAAAATTTACCTGGCGAAATTGAAATTTGCGAGATTAAAAAATTAATTTTTGAAAAATTTACTATAGAAAAGGCAATCCCTGGCGTATTTAAAATTTGCGACAGTAAAAAATTATTTTTGAAAAATTTACTGTAGAAAAGGCAATCCCTGGCGTAATTAAAATTTGCGACAGTAAAAAATTATTTTTTGAAAAATTTTCTGTAGAAAAGGCAATCCCTGGCGTAGTTAAAATTTGCGACAGTAAAAAATTATTTTTTGAAAAATTTACTATAGAAAAGGCAATCCATGGCGTAATTAAAATTTGCGACAGTAAAAAATTAATTTGTGAAAAATTTACTATAGAAAAGGCAATCCCTGGCGCAATTAAAATTTGCGACAGTAAAAAATTATTTTTTGCAAAATTTACTATAGAAGAGGCAATCCCTGGCGTATTTAAAATTTGCGACAGTATAAAATTATTTTTTGAAAAATTTACTGTAGAAAAGGCAATCCCTGGCGTATTTAGAATTTGCGACAGTAAAAAAATATTTTTTGAATAATTTACTATAGAAAAGGCAATCCCTGGCGTATTTAAAATTTGCGACAGTAAAAAATTAATTTGTGAAAAATTTACTATAGAAAAGGCAATCCCTGGCGTATTTAAAATTTTCGACAGTAAAAAATTATTTTTTGAATAATTTACTATAGAAAAGGCAATCCCCGGCGTATTTAATATTTGCGACATTAAAAAATTATTTTTTGAAAAATTAACGGTAGAAAAGGCAATCCCTGGCCTATTTAAAATTTGCGACAGTAAAAAATTATTTTTTGAATAATTTACTATAGAAAAGGCAATCCCTGGCGTATTTAAAATTTGCGACAGTAAGAAATTAATTTGTGAGAAATTTACTATAGAAAAGGCAATCCCTGGGATATTTAAAATTTGCGACAGTAAAAAATTATTTTTTGAATAATTTACTATAGAAAAGGCAATCCCTGGCGTATTTAAAATTTGCGACAGTAAAAAATTAATTTGTGAAAAATTTACCTGGCGAAATTGAAATTTGCGAGAGCAAAAAATTATTTTTTGAATAATTTACTATAGAAAAGGCAATCCCTGGCGTAATTAAAATTGGCGACAGTTGAAAATTATTTTTTGAATAATTTACTATAGAAAAGGCAATCCCCGGCGCACTTAAAATTTGCGACAGTAAAAAATTATTTTCTGAATAATTTACTATAGAAAAGGCAATCCCTGGCGTAATTAAAATTTGCGACAGTAGAAAATTATTTTTTGAATTATTTACTATAGAAAAGGCAATCCCTGGCGTAATTAAAATTTGCGACAGTAAAAAATTATTTTTTGAAAAATTTACTATAGAAAAGGTAATCCCTGGCGCAATTACAATTTGCGACAGTAAAAAATTATTTTTTGAAAAATTTACTGTAGAAAGGCAATCCCTGGCGCAATTAAAATTTGCGACAGTAGAAAATTATTTTTTGAAAAGTTTACTATAGAAAAGGCAATCCCTGGCGCAATTAAAATTTGCGACAGTAAAAAATTATTTTTTGGAAAATTTACTGTAGAAAAGGCAATCCCTGGCGCAATTAAAACTTCCGATAGTAAAAAATTATTTTTTGAAAAGTTTACTATAGAAAAGGCAATCCCTGGCGCAATTAAAATTTGCGACAGTAAAAAATTATTTTTTGCAAAATTTACTGTAGAAAAGGCAATCCCTGGCGCAATTAAAACTTGCGATAGTAAAAAATTATTTTTTGAATAATTTACTATAGAAAAGGCAATCCCTGGCGTAATTAAAATTTGCGACAGTAAAAAATTATTTTTTGAATAATTTACTATAGAAAAGGCAATCCCTGGCGTAATTAAAATTTGCGACAGTAAAAAATTATTTTTTGAATAATTTACTATAGAAAAGGCAATCCCTGGCGTATTTAAAATTTGCGACTGTAGAAAATTATTTTTTGAATAATTTACTATAGAAAAGGCAATCCCTGGCGTAATTAAAATTTGCGACAGTATAAAATTATTTTTTGAATAATTTACTATAGAAAAGGCAATCCCTGGCGTAATTAAAATTTGCGAAAGTACAAAATTATTTTTTGAATAATTTACTGTAGAAAGGCAATCCCTGGCGCAATTAAAATTTGCGACAGTAGAAAATTATTTTTTGAAAAGTTTACTATAGAAAAGGCAATCCCTGGCGCAATTAAAATTTGCGACAGTTAAAAATATTTTTTTTTGCAAAATTTACTGTAGCAAAGGCAATCCCTGGCGCAATTAAAACTTGCGACAGTATAAAATTATTTTTTGAATAATTTACTATAGAAAAGGCAATCCCTGGCATATTTAAAATTTGCGACAGTAAAAAATTAATTTTTGAAAAATTTACTACAGAAAAGGCAATCCCTGGCGCAATTAAAATTTGCGACAGTAAAAAATTATTTTTTGAAAAATTTACTGTAGAAAAGGCAATCCCTGGCGTAATTAAAATTTGCGACAGTAAAAAATTATTTTTTGCAAAATTTACTATAGAAAAGGCAATCCCTGGCGTAATTAAAATTTTCTACAGTAAAAAATTAATATTTTGAAAAATTTACTGTAGAAAAGGCAATCCCTGGCGCAATTAAAATTTGCGACAGTAAAAAATAATTTTTTGAATAATTTACTATAGAAAAGGCAATCCCTGGCGCAATTAAAATTTGCGACAGTAAAAAATTATTTTTTGAATAATTTACTATAGAAAAGGCAATCCCTGGCGTAATTAAAATTTGCGACAGTAGAAAATTATTTTTTGAATAATTTACTATAGAAAAGGCAATCCCTGGCGTATTTAAAATTTGCGACAGTAAGAAATTAATTTGTGAGAAATTTACTATAGAAAAGGCAATCCCTGGGATATTTAAAATTTGCGACAGTAAAAAATTATTTTTTGAATAATTTACTATAGAAAAGGCAATCCCTGGCGTATTTAAAATATGCGACAGTAAAAAATTAATTTGTGAAAAATTTACCTGGCGAAATTGAAATTTGCGAGAGTAAAAAATTATTTTTTGAATAATTTACTATAGAAAAGGCAATCCCTGGCGTAATTAAAATTTGCGACAGTTGAAAATATTTTTTTGAATAATTTACTATAGAAAAGGCAATCCCTGGCGCACTTAAAATTTGCGACAGTAAAAAATTATTTTTTGAATAATTTACTATAGAAAAGGCAATTCCTGGCGTAATTAAAATTTGCGACAGTAGAAAATTATATTTTGAATAATTTACTATAGAAAAGGCAATCCCTGGCGCAATTAAAATTTGCGACAGTAAAAAATTATTTTTTGAAAAATTTACTATAGAAAAGGTAATTCCTGGCGCAATTACAATTTGCGATAGTAAAAAATTATTTTTTGAAAAATTTACTATAGAAAAGGCAATCCCTGGCGTAATTAAAATTTGCGACAGTTGAAAATTATTTTTTGAATAATTTACTATAGAAAAGGCAATCCCTGGCGTAATTAAAATTTGCGACAGTAGAAAATTATTTTTTGAATAATTTACAATAGAAAAGGCAATCCCTGGCGCAATTAAAATTTGCGACAGTAAAAAATTATTTTTTGAATAATTTACTATAGAAAAGGCAATCCCTGGCGTATTTAAAATTTGCGACATTACAAAATTAATTTGTGAAAAATTTACTATAGAAAAGGCAATCCCTGGCGTATTTAAAATTTGCGACAGTAAAAAATTAATTTGTGAAAAATTTACCTGGCGAAATTGAAATTTGCGAGATTAAAAAATTAATTTTTGAAAAATTTACTATAGAAAAGGCAATCCCTGGCGTATTTAAAATTTGCGACAGTAAAAAATTATTTTTGAAAAATTTACTGTAGAAAAGGCAATCCCTGGCGTAATTAAAATTTGCGACAGTAAAAAATTATTTTTTGAAAAATTTTCTGTAGAAAAGGCAATCCCTGGCGTAGTTAAAATTTGCGACAGTAAAAAATTATTTTTTGAAAAATTTACTATAGAAAAGGCAATCCATGGCGTAATTAAAATTTGCGACAGTAAAAAATTAATTTGTGAAAAATTTACTATAGAAAAGGCAATCCCTGGCGCAATTAAAATTTGCGACAGTAAAAAATTATTTTTTGCAAAATTTACTATAGAAGAGGCAATCCCTGGCGTATTTAAAATTTGCGACAGTATAAAATTATTTTTTGAAAAATTTACTGTAGAAAAGGCAATCCCTGGCGTATTTAGAATTTGCGACAGTAAAAAAATATTTTTTGAATAATTTACTATAGAAAAGGCAATCCCTGGCGTATTTAAAATTTGCGACAGTAAAAAATTAATTTGTGAAAAATTTACTATAGAAAAGGCAATCCCTGGCGTATTTAAAATTTTCGACAGTAAAAAATTATTTTTTGAATAATTTACTATAGAAAAGGCAATCCCCGGCGTATTTAATATTTGCGACATTAAAAAATTATTTTTTGAAAAATTAACGGTAGAAAAGGCAATCCCTGGCCTATTTAAAATTTGCGACAGTAAAAAATTATTTTTTGAATAATTTACTATAGAAAAGGCAATCCCTGGCGTATTTAAAATTTGCGACAGTAAGAAATTAATTTGTGAGAAATTTACTATAGAAAAGGCAATCCCTGGGATATTTAAAATTTGCGACAGTAAAAAATTATTTTTTGAATAATTTACTATAGAAAAGGCAATCCCTGGCGTATTTAAAATTTGCGACAGTAAAAAATTAATTTGTGAAAAATTTACCTGGCGAAATTGAAATTTGCGAGAGCAAAAAATTATTTTTTGAATAATTTACTATAGAAAAGGCAATCCCTGGCGTAATTAAAATTGGCGACAGTTGAAAATTATTTTTTGAATAATTTACTATAGAAAAGGCAATCCCCGGCGCACTTAAAATTTGCGACAGTAAAAAATTATTTTCTGAATAATTTACTATAGAAAAGGCAATCCCTGGCGTAATTAAAATTTGCGACAGTAGAAAATTATTTTTTGAATTATTTACTATAGAAAAGGCAATCCCTGGCGTAATTAAAATTTGCGACAGTAAAAAATTATTTTTTGAAAAATTTACTATAGAAAAGGTAATCCCTGGCGCAATTACAATTTGCGACAGTAAAAAATTATTTTTTGAAAAATTTACTGTAGAAAGGCAATCCCTGGCGCAATTAAAATTTGCGACAGTAGAAAATTATTTTTTGAAAAGTTTACTATAGAAAAGGCAATCCCTGGCGCAATTAAAATTTGCGACAGTAAAAAATTATTTTTTGGAAAATTTACTGTAGAAAAGGCAATCCCTGGCGCAATTAAAACTTCCGATAGTAAAAAATTATTTTTTGAAAAGTTTACTATAGAAAAGGCAATCCCTGGCGCAATTAAAATTTGCGACAGTAAAAAATTATTTTTTGCAAAATTTACTGTAGAAAAGGCAATCCCTGGCGCAATTAAAACTTGCGATAGTAAAAAATTATTTTTTGAATAATTTACTATAGAAAAGGCAATCCCTGGCGTAATTAAAATTTGCGACAGTAAAAAATTATTTTTTGAATAATTTACTATAGAAAAGGCAATCCCTGGCGTAATTAAAATTTGCGACAGTAAAAAATTATTTTTTGAATAATTTACTATAGAAAAGGCAATCCCTGGCGTATTTAAAATTTGCGACTGTAGAAAATTATTTTTTGAATAATTTACTATAGAAAAGGCAATCCCTGGCGTAATTAAAATTTGCGACAGTATAAAATTATTTTTTGAATAATTTACTATAGAAAAGGCAATCCCTGGCGTAATTAAAATTTGCGAAAGTACAAAATTATTTTTTGAATAATTTACTGTAGAAAGGCAATCCCTGGCGCAATTAAAATTTGCGACAGTAGAAAATTATTTTTTGAAAAGTTTACTATAGAAAAGGCAATCCCTGGCGCAATTAAAATTTGCGACAGTTAAAAATATTTTTTTTTGCAAAATTTACTGTAGCAAAGGCAATCCCTGGCGCAATTAAAACTTGCGACAGTATAAAATTATTTTTTGAATAATTTACTATAGAAAAGGCAATCCCTGGCATATTTAAAATTTGCGACAGTAAAAAATTAATTTTTGAAAAATTTACTACAGAAAAGGCAATCCCTGGCGCAATTAAAATTTGCGACAGTAAAAAATTATTTTTTGAAAAATTTACTGTAGAAAAGGCAATCCCTGGCGTAATTAAAATTTGCGACAGTAAAAAATTATTTTTTGCAAAATTTACTATAGAAAAGGCAATCCCTGGCGTAATTAAAATTTTCTACAGTAAAAAATTAATATTTTGAAAAATTTACTGTAGAAAAGGCAATCCCTGGCGCAATTAAAATTTGCGACAGTAAAAAATAATTTTTTGAATAATTTACTATAGAAAAGGCAATCCCTGGCGCAATTAAAATTTGCGACAGTAAAAAATTATTTTTTGAATAATTTACTATAGAAAAGGCAATCCCTGGCGTAATTAAAATTTGCGACAGTAGAAAATTATTTTTTGAATAATTTACTATAGAAAAGGCAATCCCTGGCGTATTTAAAATTTGCGACAGTAAGAAATTAATTTGTGAGAAATTTACTATAGAAAAGGCAATCCCTGGGATATTTAAAATTTGCGACAGTAAAAAATTATTTTTTGAATAATTTACTATAGAAAAGGCAATCCCTGGCGTATTTAAAATATGCGACAGTAAAAAATTAATTTGTGAAAAATTTACCTGGCGAAATTGAAATTTGCGAGAGTAAAAAATTATTTTTTGAATAATTTACTATAGAAAAGGCAATCCCTGGCGTAATTAAAATTTGCGACAGTTGAAAATATTTTTTTGAATAATTTACTATAGAAAAGGCAATCCCTGGCGCACTTAAAATTTGCGACAGTAAAAAATTATTTTTTGAATAATTTACTATAGAAAAGGCAATTCCTGGCGTAATTAAAATTTGCGACAGTAGAAAATTATATTTTGAATAATTTACTATAGAAAAGGCAATCCCTGGCGCAATTAAAATTTGCGACAGTAAAAAATTATTTTTTGAAAAATTTACTATAGAAAAGGTAATTCCTGGCGCAATTACAATTTGCGATAGTAAAAAATTATTTTTTGAAAAATTTACTATAGAAAAGGCAATCCCTGGCGTAATTAAAATTTGCGACAGTTGAAAATTATTTTTTGAATAATTTACTATAGAAAAGGCAATCCCTGGCGTAATTAAAATTTGCGACAGTAGAAAATTATTTTTTGAATAATTTACAATAGAAAAGGCAATCCCTGGCGCAATTAAAATTTGCGACAGTAAAAAATTATTTTTTGAATAATTTACTATAGAAAAGGCAATCCCTGGCGTATTTAAAATTTGCGACATTACAAAATTAATTTGTGAAAAATTTACTATAGAAAAGGCAATCCCTGGCGTATTTAAAATTTGCGACAGTAAAAAATTAATTTGTGAAAAATTTACCTGGCGAAATTGAAATTTGCGAGATTAAAAAATTAATTTTTGAAAAATTTACTATAGAAAAGGCAATCCCTGGCGTATTTAAAATTTGCGACAGTAAAAAATTATTTTTGAAAAATTTACTGTAGAAAAGGCAATCCCTGGCGTAATTAAAATTTGCGACAGTAAAAAATTATTTTTTGAAAAATTTTCTGTAGAAAAGGCAATCCCTGGCGTAGTTAAAATTTGCGACAGTAAAAAATTATTTTTTGAAAAATTTACTATAGAAAAGGCAATCCATGGCGTAATTAAAATTTGCGACAGTAAAAAATTAATTTGTGAAAAATTTACTATAGAAAAGGCAATCCCTGGCGCAATTAAAATTTGCGACAGTAAAAAATTATTTTTTGCAAAATTTACTATAGAAGAGGCAATCCCTGGCGTATTTAAAATTTGCGACAGTATAAAATTATTTTTTGAAAAATTTACTGTAGAAAAGGCAATCCCTGGCGTATTTAGAATTTGCGACAGTAAAAAAATATTTTTTGAATAATTTACTATAGAAAAGGCAATCCCTGGCGTATTTAAAATTTGCGACAGTAAAAAATTAATTTGTGAAAATTTACTATAGAAAAGGCAATCCCTGGCGTATTTAAAATTTTCGACAGTAAAAAATTATTTTTTGAATAATTTACTATAGAAAAGGCAATCCCTGGCGTAATTAAAATTTGCGACAGTAAAAAATTATTTTTTGAAAAATTTTCTGTAGAAAAGGCAATCCCTGGCGTAGTTAAAATTTGCGACAGTAAAAAATTATTTTTTGAAAAATTTACTATAGAAAAGGCAATCCATGGCGTAATTAAAATTTGCGACAGTAAAAAATTAATTTGTGAAAAATTTACTATAGAAAAGGCAATCCCTGGCCTATTTAAAATTTGCGACAGTAAAAAATTATTTTTTGAATAATTTACTATAGAAAAGGCAATCCCTGGCGTATTTAAAATTTGCGACAGTAAGAAATTAATTTGTGAGAAATTTACTATAGAAAAGGCAATCCCTGGGATATTTAAAATTTGCGACAGTAAAAAATTATTTTTTGAATAATTTACTATAGAAAAGGCAATCCCTGGCGTATTTAAAATTTGCGACAGTAAAAAATTAATTTGTGAAAAATTTACCTGGCGAAATTGAAATTTGCGAGAGCAAAAAATTATTTTTTGAATAATTTACTATAGAAAAGGCAATCCCTGGCATAATTAAAATTGGCGACAGTTGAAAATTATTTTTTGAATAATTTACTATAGAAAAGGCAATCCCCGGCGCACTTAAAATTTGCGACAGTAAAAAATTATTTTCTGAATAATTTACTATAGAAAAGGCAATCCCTGGCGTAATTAAAATTTGCGACAGTAGAAAATTATTTTTTGAATTATTTACTATAGAAAAGGCAATCCCTGGCGTAATTAAAATTTGCGACAGTAAAAAATTATTTTTTGAAAAATTTACTATAGAAAAGGTAATCCCTGGCGCAATTACAATTTGCGACAGTAAAAAATTATTTTTTGAAAAATTTACTGTAGAAAGGCAATCCCTGGCGCAATTAAAATTTGCGACAGTAGAAAATTATTTTTTGAAAAGTTTACTATAGAAAAGGCAATCCCTGGCGCAATTAAAATTTGCGACAGTAAAAAATTATTTTTTGGAAAATTTACTGTAGAAAAGGCAATCCCTGGCGCAATTAAAACTTCCGATAGTAAAAAATTATTTTTTGAAAAGTTTACTATAGAAAAGGCAATCCCTGGCGCAATTAAAATTTGCGACAGTAAAAAATTATTTTTTGCAAAATTTACTGTAGAAAAGGCAATCCCTGGCGCAATTAAAACTTGCGATAGTAAAAAATTATTTTTTGAATAATTTACTATAGAAAAGGCAATCCCTGGCGTAATTAAAATTTGCGACAGTAAAAAATTATTTTTTGAATAATTTACTATAGAAAAGGCAATCCCTGGCGTAATTAAAATTTGCGACAGTAAAAAATTATTTTTTGAATAATTTACTATAGAAAAGGCAATCCCTGGCGTATTTAAAATTTGCGACTGTAGAAAATTATTTTTTGAATAATTTACTATAGAAAAGGCAATCCCTGGCGTAATTAAAATTTGCGACAGTATAAAATTATTTTTTGAATAATTTACTATAGAAAAGGCAATCCCTGGCGTAATTAAAATTTGCGAAAGTACAAAATTATTTTTTGAATAATTTACTGTAGAAAGGCAATCCCTGGCGCAATTAAAATTTGCGACAGTAGAAAATTATTTTTTGAAAAGTTTACTATAGAAAAGGCAATCCCTGGCGCAATTAAAATTTGCGACAGTTAAAAATATTTTTTTTTGCAAAATTTACTGTAGCAAAGGCAATCCCTGGCGCAATTAAAACTTGCGAGAGTAAAAAATTATTTTTTGAATAATTTACTATAGAAAAGGCAAGCCCTGGCGTAATTAAAATTTGCGACAGTAAAAAATTATTTTTTGAATAATTTACTATAGAAAAGGCAATCCCTGGCGTAATTAAAATTTGCGACAGTAAAAAATTATTTTTTGAATAATTTACTATGGAAAAGGCAATCCCTGGCGTAATTAAAATTTGCGACAGTAAAAAATTAGTTTTTGAAAAATTTACTGTAGAAAAGGCAATCCCTGGCGCAATTAAGATTTGCGACAGTAAAAAATTATTTTTTGAATAATTTACCATAGAAAGGCAATCCCTGGCGTATTTAAAATTTGCGACAGTAAGAAAATAATTTATGAGAAATTTACTATAGAAAAGGCAATCCCTGGGATATTTAAAATTTGCGACAGTAAAAAATTATTTTTTGAAAAATTTACTATAGAAAAGGCAATCCCTTTCGTAATTAAAATTTGCGACAGTAGAAAATTATTTTTTGAATAATTTACTATAGAAAAGGCAATCCCTGGCGTAATTAAAATTTGCGACAGTAAAAAATTATTTTTTGAATAATTTACTATAGAAAAGGCAATCCCTGGCGTAATTAAAATTTGCGACAGTAGAAAATTATTTTTTGAATAATTTACTATAGAAAAGGCAATCCCTGGCGGATTTGAAATTTGCGACAGTAAAAAATTATTTTTTGAATAATTTACTATAGAAAAGGCAATCCCTGGCGTAATTAAAATTTGCGACAGTAGAAAATTATTTTTTGAATAATTTACTATAGAAAAGGCAATCCCTGGCGCAATTAAAATTTGCGACAGTAAAAAATTATTTTTTGAAAAATTTACTATAGAAAAGGTAATACCTGGCGCCATTAAAATTTGCGACAGTAAAAAATTATTTTTTGAATAATTTACTATAGAAAAGGCAATCCCTGGCGTAATTAAAATTTGCGACAGTAGAAAATTATTTTTTGAATAATTTACTATAGAAGAGGCAATCCCTGGCGGATTTGAAATTTGCGACAGTAAAAAATTATTTTTTGAATAATTTACTATAGAAAAGGCAATCCCTGGCGCACTTAAAATTTGCGACAGTAAAAAATTATTTTTTGAATAATTTACTATAGAAAAGGCAATCCCTGGCGTAATTAAAATTTGCGACAGTAGAAAATTATTTTTTGAATAATTTACTATAGAAAAGGCAATCCCTGGCGTAATTAAAATTTGCGACATTATAAAATTATTTTTTGAATAATTTACTATAGAAAAGGCAATCCCTGGCGTAATTAAAATTTGCGACAGTAGAAAATTATTTTTTGAATAATTTACTATAGAAAAGGCAATCCCTGGCGCAATTAAAATTTGCAACAGTAAAAAATTATTTTTTGCAAAATTTACTGTAGAAAAGGCAATTCCTGGCGCAATTAAAACTTGCGATAGTAAAAAATTATTTTTTGAATAATTTACTATAGAAAAGGCAATCCCTGGCGTAATTAAAATTTGCGACAGTAGAAAATTATTTTTTGAATAATTTACTATAGAAAAGGCAATCCCTGGCGTAATTAAAATTTGCGACAGTAGAAAATCATTTTTTGAATAATTTACTATAGAAAAGGCAATCCCTGGCGTAATTAAAATTTGCGACAGTAGAAACTTATTTTCTGAATAATTTACTATAGAAAAGGCAATCCCTGGCGCAATTAAAAATTTGCGACAGTAAAAAATTATTTTTTGAATAATTTACTATAGAAAAGGCAATCCCTGGCGCAATTAAAACTTGCGATAGTATAAAATTATTTTTTGAATAATTTACTATAGAAAAGGCAATCCCTGGCGTAATTAAAATTTGCGACAGTAAAAAATTAGTTTTTGAAAAATTTACTATAGAAAAGGCAATCCCTGGCGCAATTACAATTTGCGACAGTAATAAATTATTTTTTGAAAAATTTACTGTAGAAAGGCAATCCCTGGCGCAATTAAAATTTGCGACAGTAAAAATTTATTTTTTGAAAAATTTACTATAGAAAAGGCAATCCCTGGCGTATTTAAAATTTGCGACAGTAAAAAATTATTTTTTGAATAATTTACTATAGTAAAGGCAATCCCTGGCGTAATTAAAATTTGCGACAGTACAAAATTATTTTTTGAAAAATTTACTGTAGTAAAGGCAATTCCTGGCGCAATTAAAATTTGCGACAGTAGAAAATTATATTCTGAAAAGTTTACTATAGAAAAGGCAATCCCTGGCGTAATTAAAATTTGCGACAGTAGAAAATTATTTTTTGAATAATTTACTATAGAAAAGGCAATCCCTGGCGCAATTAAAATTTGCGACAGTAAAAAATTATTTTTTGAATAATTTACTATAGAAAAGGCAATCCCTGGCGTAATTAAAATTTGCCACAGTAAAAAATTATTTTTTGAAAAATTTACTGTAGAAAGGCAATCCCTGGCGCAATTAAAATTTGCGACAGTAGAAAATTATTTTTTCAAAAGTTTACTATAGAAAAGGCAATGCCTGGGATATTTAAAATTTGCGACAGTAAAAAATTATTTTTTGAATAATTTACTATAGAAAAGGCAATCCTGGGATATTTAAAATTTGCGACAGTAAAAAATTATTTTTTGAATAATTTACTATAGAAAAGGCAATCCCTGGCGTATTTAAAATTTGCGACAGTAAAAAATTAATTTGTGAAAAATTTACCTGGCGAAATTGAAATTTGCGAGAGCAAAAAATTATTTTTTGAATAATTTACTATAGAAAAGGCAATCCCTGGCGTAATTAAAATTTGCGACAGTAAAAAATTATTTTTTGAATAATTTACTATAGAAAAGGCAATCCCTGGCGTAATTAAAATTTGCGACAGTAGAAAATCATTTTTTGAATAATTTACTATAGAAAAGGCAATCCCTGGCGTAATTAAAATTTGCGACAGTAGAAAATTATTTTCTGAATAATTTACTATAGAAAAGGCAATCCCTGGCGCAATTAAAATTTGCGACAGTAAAAAATTATTTTTTGAATAATTTACTATAGAAAAGGCAATCCCTGGCGCAATTAAAACTTGCGATAGTATAAAATTATTTTTTGAATAATTTACTATAGAAAAGGCAATCCCTGGCGTAATTAAAATTTGCGACAGTAAAAAATTAGTTTTTGAAAAATTTACTATAGAAAAGGCAATCCCTGGCGCAATTACAATTTGCGACAGTAAAAAATTATTTTTTGAAAAATTTACTGTAGAAAGGCAATCCCTGGCGCAATTAAAATTTGCGACAGTAAAAATTTATTTTTTGAAAAATTTACTATAGAAAAGGCAATCCCTGGCGTATTTAAAATTTGCGACAGTAAAAAATTATTTTTTGAATAATTTACTATAGTAAAGGCAATCCCTGGCGTATTTAAAATTTGCGACAGTATAAAATTATTTTTTGAAAAATTTACTGTAGAAAAGGCAATCCCTGGCGTATTTAGAATTTGGGGACAGTAAAAAAATATTTTTTGAATAATTTACTACAGAAAAGGCAATCCCTGGCGTATTTAAAATTTGCGACAGTAAAAAATTAATTTGTGAAAAATTTACTATAGAAAAGGCAATCCCTGGCGTATTTAAAATTTTCGACAGTAAAAAATTATTTTTTGAATAATTTACTATAGAAAAGGCAATCCCCGGCGTATTTAATATTTGCGACATTAAAAAATTATTTTTGAAAAATTAACTGTAGAAAAGGCAATCCCTGGCCTATTTAAAATTTGCGACAGTAAAAAATTATTTTTTGAATAATTTACTATAGAAAAGGAAATCCCTGGCGTATTTAAAATTTGCGACAGTAAGAAATTAATTTGTGAGAAATTTACTATAGAAAAGGCAATCCCTGGGATATTTAAAATTTGCGACAGTAAAAAATTATTTTTTGAATAATTTACTATAGAAAAGGCAATCCCTGGCGTATTTAAAATTTGCGACAGTAAAAAATTAATTTGTGAAAAATTTACCTGGCGAAATTGAAATTTGCGAGAGCAAAAAATTATTTTTTGAATAATTTACTATAGAAAAGGCAATCCCTGGCGTAATTAAAATTGGCGACAGTTGAAAATTATTTTTTGAATAATTTACTATAGAAAAGGCAATCCCTGGCGCACTTAAAATTTGCGACAGTAAAAAATTATTTTTTGAATAATTTACTATAGAAAAGGCAATCCCTGGCGTAATTAAAATTTGCGACAGTAGAAAATTATTTTTTGAATTATTTACTATAGAAAAGGCAATCCCTGTCGTAATTAAAATTTGCGACAGTAAAAAACTATTTTTTGAAAAATTTACTATAGAAAAGGTAATCCCTGGCGCAATTACAATTTGCGACAGTAAAAAATTATTTTTTGAAAAATTTACTGTAGAAAGGCAATCCCTGGCGCAATTAAAATTTGCGACAGTAGAAAATTATTTTTTGAAAAGTTTACTATAGAAAAGGCAATCCCTGGCGGAATTAAAATTTGCGACAGTAAAAAATTATTTTTTGGAAAATTTACTGTAGAAAAGGCAATCCCTGGCGCAATTAAAACTTGCGATAGTAAAAAATTATTTTTTGAAAAGTTTACTATAGAAAAGGCAATCCCTGGCGCAATTAAAATTTGCGACAGTAAAAAATTATTTTTTGCAAAATTTACTGTAGAAAAGGCAATCCCTGGCGCAATTAAAACTTGCGATAGTAAAAAATTATTTTTTGAATAATTTACTATAGAAAAGGCAATCCCTGGCGTAATTAAAATTTGCGACAGTAAAAAATTATTTTTTGAATAATTTACTATAGAAAAGGCAATCCCTGGCGTAATTAAAATTTGCGACAGTAAAAAATTATTTTTTGAATAATTTACTATAGAAAAGCCAATCCCTGGCGTATTTAAAATTTGCGACTGTAGAAAATTATTTTTTGAATAATTTACTATAGAAAAGGCAATCCCTGGCGTAATTAAAATTTGCGACAGTATAAAATTATTTTTTGAATAATTTACTATAGAAAAGGCAATCCCTGGCGTAATTAAAATTTGCGAAAGTACAAAATTATTTTTTGAATAATTTACTGTAGAAAGGCAATCCCTGGCGCAATTAAAATTTGCGACAGTAGAAAATTATTTTTTGAAAAGTTTACTATAGAAAAGGCAATCCCTGGCGCAATTAAAATTTGCGACAGTTAAAAATATTTTTTTTTGCAAAATTTACTGTAGCAAAGCCAATCCCTGGCGCAATTAAAACTTGCGAGATTAAAAAATTATTTTTTGAATAATTTACTATAGAAAAGGCAAGCCCTGGCGTAATTAAAATTTGCGACAGTAAAAAATTATTTTTTGAATAATTTACTATAGAAATGGCAATCCCTGGCGTAATTAAAATTTGCGACAGTAAAAAATTATTTTTTGAATAATTTACTATAGAAAAGGCAATACCTGGCGTAATTAAAATTTGCGACAGTAGAAAATTATTTTTTGAATAATGTACTATAGAAAAGGCAATCCCTTGCGCACTTAAAATTTGCGACAGTAGAAAATTATTTTTTGAATAATTTACTATAGAAAAGGCAATCCCTGGCGCAATTAAAATTTGCGACAGTAAAACATTATTTTTTGAATAATTTACTATGGAAAAGGCAATCCCTGGCGTAATTAAAATTTGCGACAGTAAAAAATTAGTTTTTGAAAAATTTACTGTAGAAAAGGCAATCCCTGGCGCAATTAAAATTTGCGACAGTAAAAAATTATTTTTTGAATAATTTACCATAGAAAGGCAATCCCTGGCGTATTTAAAATTTGCGACAGTAAGAAAATAATTTATGAGAAATTTACTATAGAAAAGGCAATCCCTGGGATATTTAAAATTTGCGACAGTAAAAAATTATTTTTTGAAAAATTTACTATAGAAAAGGCAATCCCTTTCGAAATTAAAATTTGCGACAGTAGAAAATTATTTTTTGAATAATTTACTATAGAAAAGGCAATCCCTGGCGTAATTAAAATTTGCGACAGTAAAAAATTATTTTTTGAATAATTTACTATAGAGAAGGCAATCCCTGGCGTAATTAAAATTTGCGACAGTAGAAAATTATTTTTTGAATAATTTACTATAGAAAAGGCAATCCCTGGCGGATTTGAAATTTGCGACAGTAAAAAATTATTTTTTGAATAATTTACTATAGAAAAGGCAATCCCTGGCGTAATTAAAATTTGCGACAGTAGAAAATTATTTTTTGAATAATTTACTATAGAAAAGGCAATCCCTGGCGCAATTAAAATTTGCGACAGTAAAAAATTATTTTTTGAAAAATTTACTATAGAAAAGGTAATCCCTGGCGCAATTACAGTTTACGACAGTAAAAAATTATTTTTTGAAAAATTTACTGTAGAAAGGCAATCCCTGGCGCAATTAAAATTTGCGACAGTAGAAAATTATTTTTTGAAAAGTTTACTATAGAAAAGGCAATACCTGGCGCCATTAAAATTTGCGACAGTAAAAAATTATTTTTTGAATAATTTACTATAGAAAAGGCAATCCCTGGCGTAATTAAAATTTGCGACAGTAGAAAATTATTTTTTGAATAATTTACTATAGAAGAGGCAATCCCTGGCGGATTTGAAATTTGCGACAGTAAAAAATTATTTTTTGAATAATTTACTATTGAAAAGGCAATCCCTGGCGTAATTAAAATTTGCGACAGTAGAAAATTATTTTTTGAATAATTTACTATAGAAAAGGCAATCCCTGGCGTAATTAAAATTTGCGACATTATAAAATTATTTTTTGAATAATTTACTATAGAAAAGGCAATCCCTGGCGTAATTAAAATTTGCGACAGTAGAAAATTATTTTTTGAATAATTTACTATAGAAAAGGCAATCTCTGGCGTATTTAAAATTTGCGACAGTAAAAAATTAATTTGTGAGAAATTTACTATATAAAAGGCAATCCCTGGGATATTTAAAATTTGCGACAGTAGAAAATTATTTTTTGAATAATTTACTATAGAAAAGGCAATCCCTGGCGCAATTAAAATTTGCGACAGTAAAAAATTATTTTTTGAATAATTTACTATAGAAAGGCAATCCCTGGCGTAATTAAAATTTGCGACAGTAGAAAATTATTTTTTGAATAATTTACTATAGAAAAGGCATTCCCTTGCGCACTTAAAATTTGCGACAGTAGAAAATTATTTTTTGAATAATTTACTATAGAAAAGGCAATCCCTGGCGCAATTAAAATTTGCGACAGTAAAACATTATTTTTTGAATAATTTACTATGGAAAAGGCAATCCCTGGCGTAATTAAAATTTGCGACAGTAAAAAATTAGTTTTTGAAAAATTTACTGTAGAAAAGGCAATCCCTGGCGCAATTAAAATTTGCGACAGTAAAAAATTATTTTTTGAATAATTTACCATAGAAAGGCAATCCCTGGCGTATTTAAAATTTGCGACAGTAAGAAAATAATTTATGAGAAATTTACTATAGAAAAGGCAATCCCTGGGATATTTAAAATTTGCGACAGTAAAAAATTATTTTTTGAAAAATTTACTATAGAAAAGGCAATCCCTTTCGTAATTAAAATTTGCGACAGTAGAAAATTATTTTTTGAATAATTTACTATAGAAAAGGCAATCCCTGGCGTAATTAAAATTTGCGACAGTAAAAAATTATTTTTTGAATAATTTACTATAGAAAAGGCAATCCCTGGCGTAATTAAAATTTGCGACAGTAGAAAATTATTTTTTGAATAATTTACTATAGAAAAGGCAATCCCTGGCGGATTTGAAATTTGCGACAGTAAAAAATTATTTTTTGAATAATTTACTATAGAAAAGGCAATCCCTGGCGTAATTAAAATTTGCGACAGTAGAAAATTATTTTTTGAATAATTTACTATAGAAAAGGCAATCCCTGGCGCAATTAAAATTTGCGACAGTAAAAAATTATTTTTTGAAAAATTTACTATAGAAAAGGTAATCCCTGGCGCAATTACAGTTTACGACAGTAAAAAATTATTTTTTGAAAAATTTACTGTAGAAAAGGCAATCCCTGGCGTAATTAAAATTTGCGACATTATAAAATTATTTTTTGAATAATTTACTATAGAAAAGGCAATCCCTGGCGTAATTAAAATTTGCGACAGTAGAAAATTATTTTTTGAATAATTTACTATAGAAAAGGCAATCTCTGGCGTATTTAAAATTTGCGACAGTAAAAAATTAATTTGTGAGAAATTTACTATAGAAAAGGCAATCCCTGGGATATTTAAAATTTGCGACAGTAGAAAATTATTTTTTGAATAATTTACTATAGAAAAGGCAATCCCTGGCGCAATTAAAATTTGCGACAGTAAAAAATTATTTTTTGAATAATTTACTATAGAAAGGCAATCCCTGGCGTAATTAAAATTTGCGACAGTAGAAAATTATTTTTTGAATAATTTACTATAGAAAACGCAATCCCTGGCGTATTTAAAATTTGCGACAGTAAAAAATTATTTTTTGAATAATTTACTATAGAAAAGGCAATCCCTGGCGTAATTAAAATTTGCGACAGTAGAAAATTATTTTTTGAATAATTTACTATAGAAAAGGCAATCCCTGGCGCAATTAAAATTTGCAACAGTAAAAAATTATTTTTTGCAAAATTTACTGTAGAAAAGGCAATCCCTGGCGCAATTAAAACTTGCGATAGTAAAAAATTATTTTTTGAATAATTTACTATAGAAAAGGCAATCCCTGGCGTAATTAAAATTTGCGACAGTAGAAAATTATTTTTTGAATAATTTACTATAGAAAAGGCAATCCCGGGCGCAAGTAAAATTTGCGACAGTAAAAAATTATTTTTTGAAAAATTTACTATAGAAAAGGTAATCCCTGGCGGAATTACAATTTGCGACAGTAAAAAATTATTTTTTGAAAAATTTACTGTAGAAAGGCAATCCCTGGCGCAATTAAAATTTGCGACAGTAGAAAATTATTTTTTGAATAATTTACTATAGAAAAGGCAATCCCTGGCGTAATTAAAATTTGCGACAGTAGAAAATCATTTTTTGAATAATTTACTATAGAAAAGGCAATCCCTGGCGTAATTAAAATTTGCGACAGTAGAAAATTATTTTCTGAATAATTTACTATAGAAAAGGCAATCCCTGGCGTATTTAAAATTTGCGACAGTAAAAAATTATTTTTTGAATAATTTACTATAGAAAAGGCAATCCCTGGCGTAATTAAAATTTGCGACAGTAGAAAATTATTTTTTGAAAAATTTACTGTAGTAAAGGCAATCCCTGGCGCAATTAAAATTTGCGACAGTAGAAAATTATATTTTGAAAAGTTTACTATAGAAAAGGCAATCCCTGGCGCAATTAAAATTTGCGACAGTAAAAAATTATTTTTTGCAAAATTTACTGTAGAAAAGGCAATCCCTGGCGCAATTAAAACTTGCGATAGTAAAAAATTATTTTTTGAATAATCTACTATAGAAAAGGCAATCCCTGGCGGATTTGAAATTTGCGACAGTAAAAAATTATTTTTTGAATAATTTACTATCGAAAAGGCAATCCCTGGCGTAATTAAAATTTGCGACAGTAGAAAATTATTTTTTGAATAATTTGCTATAGAAAAGGCAATCCCTGGCGTAATTAAAATTTGCGACAGTAAAAAATTAATTTGTGAAAAATTTACTATAGAAAAGGCAATCCCTGGCGGATTTGAAATTTGCGACAGTAAAAAATTATTTTTTGCAAAATTTACTGTAGAAAAGGCAATCCCTGGCGCAATTAAAACTTGCGATAGTAACAAATTATTTTTTGAATAATTTACTATAGAAAAGGCAATCCCTGGCGGATTTGAAATTTGCGACAGTAAAAAATTATTTTTTGAATAATTTACTATAGAAAAGGCAATCCCTGGCGTAATTAAAATTTGCGACAGTAGAAAATTATTTTTTGAATAATTTACTATAGAAAAGGCAATCCCTGGCGTAATTAAAATTTGCGACAGTAGAAAATTATTTTTTGAATAATTTACTATAGAAAAGGCAATCCCTGGCGTATTTAAAATTTGCGACAGTAAAAAATTATTTTTTGAATAATTTACTGTAGAAAAGGCAATCCCTGGCGCAATTAAAACTTGCGATAGTAAAAAATTATTTTTTGAATAATTTACTATAAAAAAGGCAATACCTGGCGGATTTGAAATTTGCGACAGTAAAAAATTAATTTGTGAAAAATTTACCTGGCGAAATTGAAATTTGCGAGAGTAAAAAATAATTTTTTGAATAATTTACTATAGAAAAGGCAATCCTGGCGTAATTAAAATTTGCGACAGTTGAAAATTATTTTTTGAATAATTTACTATAGAAAAGGCAATCCCTGGCGTAATTAAAATTTGCGACAGTAGAAACTTATTTTTTGAATAATTTACTATAGAAAAGGCAATCCCTGGCGTAATTAAAATTTGCGACAGTAGAAAATTATTTTTTGAATAATTTACTATAGAAAAGGCAATCCCTGGCGGATTTGAAATTTGCGACAGTAAAAAATTATTTTTTGAATAATTTACTATAGAAAAGGCAATACCTGGCGTAATTAAAATTTGCCACAGTAAAAAATTATTTTTTGAAAAATTTACTGTAGAAAGGCAATCCCTGGCGCAATTAAAATTTGCGACAGTAGAAAATTATTTTTTGAAAAGTTTACTATAGAAAAAGCAATCCCTGGCGCAATTAAAATTTGCGACAGTAAAAAATTATTTTTTGAATAATTTACTATAGAAAAGGCAATCCCTGGCGTAATTAAAATTTGCGACAGTAGAAAATTATTTTTTGAATAATTTACTATAGAAAAGGCAATCCCTGGCGGATTTGAAGTTTGCCACAGTAAAAAATTATTTTTTGCAAAATTTACTGTAGAAAAGGCAATCCGTGGCGCAATTAAAACTTGCGATAGTATAAAATTATTTTTTGAATAATTTACTATAGAAAAGGCAATCCCTGACGTAATTAAAATTTGCGACAGTAAAAAATTAGTTTTTGAAAAATTTACTATAGAAAAGGCAATCCCTGGCGCAATTACAATTTGCGACAGTAAAAAATTATTTTTTGAAAAATTTACTGTAGAAAGGCAATCCCTGGCGCAATTAAAATTTGCGACAGTAAAAAATTATTTTTTGAAAAATTTACTATAGAAAAGGCAATCCCTGGCGCAATTACAATTTGCGACAGTAAAAAATTATTTTTTGAAAAATTTACTGTAGAAAGGCAATACCTGGCCCAGTTAAAACTTGCGATAGTAACAAATTATTTTTTGAATAATTTACTATAGAAAAGGCAATACCTGGCGGATTTGAAATTTGCGACAGTAAAAAATTAATTTGTGAAAAATTTACCTGGCGAAATTGAAATTTGCGAGAGTAAAAAATAATTTTTTGAATAATTTACTATAGAAAAGGCAATCCTGGCGTAATTAAAATTTGCGACAGTTGAAAATTATTTTTTGAATAATTTACTATAGAAAAGGCAATCCCTGGCGTAATTAAAATTTGCGACAGTAGAAACTTATTTTTTGAATAATTTACTATAGAAAAGGCAATCCCTGGCGTATTTAAAATTTGCGACAGTAGAAAATTATTTTTTGAATAATTTACTATAGAAAAGGCAATCCCTGGCGGATTTGAAATTTGCGACAGTAAAAAATTATTTTTTGAATAATTTACTATAGAAAAGGCAATACCTGGCGTAATTAAAATTTGCCACAGTAAAAAATTATTTTTTGAAAAATTTACTGTAGAAAGGCAATCCCTGGCGCAATTAAAATTTGCGACAGTAGAAAATTATTTTTTGAAAAGTTTACTATAGAAAAAGCAATCCCTGGCGCAATTAAAATTTGCGACAGTAAAAAATTATTTTTTGAATAATTTACTATAGAAAAGGCAATCCCTGGCGTAATTAAAATTTGCGACAGTAGAAAATTATTTTTTGAATAATTTACTATAGAAAAGGCAATCCCTGGCGGATTTGAAGTTTGCCACAGTAAAAAATTATTTTTTGCAAAATTTACTGTAGAAAAGGCAATCCGTGGCGCAATTAAAACTTGCGATAGTATAAAATTATTTTTTGAATAATTTACTATAGAAAAGGCAATCCCTGACGTAATTAAAATTTGCGACAGTAAAAAATTAGTTTTTGAAAAATTTACTATAGAAAAGGCAATCCCTGGCGCAATTACAATTTGCGACAGTAAAAAATTATTTTTTGAAAAATTTACTGTAGAAAGGCAATCCCTGGCGCAATTAAAATTTGCGACAGTAAAAAATTATTTTTTGAAAAATTTACTATAGAAAAGGCAATCCCTGGCGTATTTAAAATTTGCGACAGTAAAAAATTATTTTTTGAATAATTTACTATAGAAAAGGCAATCCCTGGCGTAATTAAAATTTGCGACAGTAGAAAATTATTTTTTGAATAATTTACTATAGCAAAGGCAATCCCTGGCGGATTTGAAGTTTGCCACAGTAAAAAATTATTTTTTGCAAAATTTACTGTAGAAAAGGCAATCCCTGGCGCAATTAAAACTTGCGATAGTATAAAATTATTTTTTGAATAATTTACTATAGAAAAGGCAATCCCTGGCGTAATTAAAATTTGCGACAGTAGAAAATTCTTTTTTGAATAATTTACTATAGAAAAGGCAATCCCTGGCGTATTTAAAATTTGCGACAGTAAAAAATTATTTTTTGAATAATTTACTGTAGAAAAGGCAGTCCCTGGCGCAATTAAAACTTGCGATAGTAAAAAATTATTTTTTGAATAATTTACTATAGAAAAGGCAATACCTGGCGGATTTGAAATTTGCGACAGTAAAAAATTAATTTGTGAAAAATTTACCTGGCGAAATTGAAATTTGCGAGAGTAAAAAATAATTTTTTGAATAATTTACTATAGAAAAGGCAATCCCTGGCGTAATTAAAATTTGCGACAGTAGAAAATTATTTTTTGAATAATTTACTATAGCAAAGGCAATCCCTGGCGGATTTGAAGTTTGCCACAGTAAAAAATTATTTTTTGAAAAATTTACTGTAGAAAGGCAATCCCTGGCGTAATTAAAATTTGCGACAGTAAAAAATTAGTTTTTGAAAAATTTACTATAGAAAAGGCAATCCCTGGCGCAATTACAATTTGCGACAGTAAAAAATTATTTTTTGAAAAATTTACTGTAGAAAGGCAATACCTGGCCCAGTTAAAACTTGCGATAGTAACAAATTATTTTTTGAATAATTTACTATAGAAAAGGCAATCCCTGGCGGATTTGAAATTTGCGACAGTAAAAAATTATTTTTTGAATAATTTACTATAGAAAAGGCAATCCCTGGCGTAATTAAAATTTGCGACAGTAGAAAATTATTTTTTGAATAATTTACTATAGAAAAGGCAATCCCTGGCGTAATTAAAATTTGCGACAGTAGAAAATTCTTTTTTGAATAATTTACTATAGAAAAGGCAATCCCTGGCGTATTTAAAATTTGCGACAGTAAAAAATTATTTTTTGAATAATTTACTGTAGAAAAGGCAGTCCCTGGCGCAATTAAAACTTGCGATAGTAAAAAATTATTTTTTGAATAATTTACTATAGAAAAGGCAATACCTGGCGGATTTGAAATTTGCGACAGTAAAAAATTAATTTGTGAAAAATTTACCTGGCGAAATTGAAATTTGCGAGAGTAAAAAATAATTTTTTGAATAATTTACTATAGAAAAGGCAATCCCTGGCGTAATTAAAATTTGCGACAGTTGAAAATTATTTTTTGAATAATTTACTATAGAAAAGGCAATCCCTGGCGTAATTAAAATTTGCCACAGTAAAAAATTATTTTTTGAAAAATTTACTGTAGAAAGGCAATCCCTGGCGCAATTAAAATTTGCGACAGTAGAAAATTATTTTTTGAAAAGTTTACTATAGATAAAGCAATCCCTGGCGCAATTAAAATTTGCGACAGTAAAAAATTATTTTTTGAATAATTTACTATAGAAAAGGCAATCCCTGGCGTATTTAAAATTTGCGACAGTAAAAAATTATTTTTTGAATAATTTACTATAGAAAAGGCAATCCCTGGCGTAATTAAAATTTGCGACAGTAGAAAATTATTTTTTGAATAATTTACTATAGCAAAGGCAATCCCTGGCGGATTTGAAGTTTGCCACAGTAAAAAATTATTTTTTGAAAAATTTACTGTAGAAAGGCAATCCCTGGCGTAATTAAAATTTGCGACAGTAAAAAATTAGTTTTTGAAAAATTTACTATAGAAAAGGCAATCCCTGGCGCAATTACAATTTGCGACAGTAAAAATATTTTTTGAAAAATTTACTGTAGAAAGGCAATACCTGGCCCAGTTAAAACTTGCGATAGTAACAAATTATTTTTTGAATAATTTACTATAGAAAGGCAATCCCTGGCGGATTTGAAATTTGCGACAGTAAAAAATTATTTTTGAATAATTTACTATAGAAAAAGGCAATCCCTGGCGTAATTAAAATTGCGACAGTAGAAAATTATTTTTTGAATAATTTACTATAGAAAAGGCAATCCCTGGCGTAATTAAAATTTGCGACAGTAGAAAATTCTTTTTTGAATAATTTACTATAGAAAAGGCAATCCTGGCGTATTTAAAATTTGCGACAGTAAAAAATTATTTTTTGAATATTTTACTGTAGAAAAGCAGTCCCTGGCGCAATTAAAACTTGCGATAGTAAAAAAATTATTTTTTGAATAATTTACTATAGAAAAGGCAATACCTGGCGGATTTGAAATTTGCGACAGTAAAAAATTAATTTGTGAAAAATTTACCTGGCGAAATTGAAATTTGCGAGAGTAAAAAAATAATTTTTTGAATAATTTACTATAGAAAAGGCAATCCCTGGCGTAATTAAAATTTGCGACAGTTGAAAATTATTTTTTGAATAATTTACTATAGAAAAGGCAATCCCTGCGTAATTAAAATTTGCCACAGTAAAAAATTATTTTTTGAAAAATTTACTGTAGAAAGGCAATCCCTGGCGCAATTAAAATTTGCGACAGTAGAAAATTATTTTTTGAAAAGTTTACTATAGATAAAGCAATCCCTGGCGCAATTAAAATTTGCGACAGTAAAAAATTATTTTTTGAATAATTTACTATAGAAAAGGCAATCCCTGGCGTAATTAAAATTTGCGACAGTAGAAAATTATTTTTTGAATAATTTACTATAGAAAAGGCAATCCCTGGCGGATTTGAAGTTTGCCACAGTAAAAAATTATTTTTTGCAAAATTTACTGTAGAAAAGGCAATCCGTGGCGCAATTAAAACTTGCGATAGTATAAAATTATTTTTTGAATAATTTACTATAGAAAAGGCAATCCCTGACGTAATTAAAATTTGCGACAGTAAAAAATTAGTTTTTGAAAAATTTACTATAGAAAAGGCAATCCCTGGCGCAATTACAATTTGCGACAGTAAAAAATTATTTTTTGAAAAATTTACTGTAGAAAGGCAATCCCTGGCGCAATTAAAATTTGCGACAGTAAAAAATTATTTTTTGAAAAATTTACTATAGAAAAGGCAATCCCTGCGTATTTAAAATTTGCGACAGTAAAAAATTATTTTTTGAATAATTTACTATAGAAAAGGCAATCCCTGGCGTAATTAAAATTTGCGACAGTAGAAAATTATTTTTTGAATAATTTACTATAGCAAAGGCAATCCCTGGCGGATTTGAAGTTTGCCACAGTAAAAAATTATTTTTTGCAAAATTTACTGTAGAAAAGGCAATCCCTGGCGCAATTAAAACTTGCGATAGTATAAAATTATTTTTGAATAATTTACTATAGAAAAGGCAATCCCTGGCGTAATTAAAATTTGCGACAGTAAAAAATTAGTTTTTTCAAAAATTTACTATAGAAAAGGCAATCCCTGGCGCAATTACAATTTGCGACAGTAAAAAATTATTTTTTGAAAAATTTACTGTAGAAAGGCAATACCTGGCCCAGTTAAAACTTGCGATAGTAACAAATTATTTTTTGAATAATTTACTATAGAAAAGGCAATCCCTGGCGGATTTGAAATTTGCGACAGTAAAAAATTATTTTTTTGAATAATTTACTATAGAAAAGGCAATCCCTGGCGTAATTAAAATTTGCGACAGTAGAAAAATTATTTTTTGAATAATTTACTATAGAAAAGGCAATCCCTGGCGTAATTAAAATTTGCGACAGTAGAAAAATTCTTTTTTGAATAATTTACTATAGAAAAGGCAATCCCTGGCGTATTTAAAATTTGCGACAGTAAAAAATTATTTTTTGAATAATTTACTGTAGAAAAGGCAGTCCCTGGCGCAATTAAAACTTGCGATAGTAAAAAATTATTTTTTGAATAATTTACTATAGAAAAGGCAATACCTGGCGGATTTGAAATTTGCGACAGTAAAAAATTAATTTGTGAAAAATTTACCTGGCGAAATTGAAATTTGCGAGAGTAAAAAATAATTTTTTGAATAATTTACTATAGAAAAGGCAATCCCTGGCGTAATTAAAATTTGCAACAGTTGAAAATTATTTTTTGAAATAATTTACTATAGAAAAGGCAATCCCTGGCGTAATTAAAATTTGCGACAGTAGAAAATTATTTTTTGAATAATTTACTATAGAAAAGGCAATTCCTGGCGTAATTAAAATTTGCGACAGTAGAAAATTATTTTTTGATTAATTTACTATAGAAAAGGCAATCCCTGGCGGATTTGAAATTGCGACAGTAAAAAATTATTTTTTGAATAATTTACTATAGAAAAGGCAATTCCTGGCGTAATTAAAATTTTGCCACAGTAAAAAATTATTTTTTGAAAAATTTACTGTAGAAAGGCAATCCCTGGCGCAATTAAAATTTGCGACAGTAGAAAATTATTTTTTGAAAAGTTTACTATAGAAAAGGCAATCCCTGGCGCAATTAAAATTTGCGACAGTAAAAAATTATTTTTTGAAAAATTTACTATAGAAAAGGCAATCCCTGGCGTATTTAAAATTTGCGACAATAAAAAATTATTTTTTGAATAATTTACTATAGAAAAGGCAATCCCTGGCGTAATTAAAATTTGCGACAGTAGAAAATTATTTTTTGCAAAATTTACTGAAGAAAAGGCAATCCCTGGCGCAATTAAAACTTGCGATAGTAAAAAATTATTTTTTGAATAATTAACTATAGAAAAGGCAATCCCTGGCGTATTTGAAATTTGCGACAGTTGAAAATTAGTTTGTGAAAAATTTACTGTAGAAAAGGCAATCCCTGGCGCAATTAAAATTTGCGACAGTAGAAAATTATTTTTTGAAAAGTTTACTATAGAAAAGGCAATCCCTGGCGCAATTAAAATTTGCGACAGTAAAAAATTATTTTTTGCAAAATTTACTGTAGAAAAGGCAATGCCTGGCGCAGTTAAAACTTGCGATAAAAACAAATTATTTTTTGAATAATTTACTATTGAAAGGGCGGATTTGAAATTTGCGACAGTAAAAAATTATTTTTTGAATAATTTACTATAGAAAAGGCAATCCCTGGCGTAATTAAAATTTGCGACAGTAGAAAATTATTTTTTGAATAATTTACTATAGAAAGGCAATCCCTGGCGTAATTAAAATTTACGACAGTAGAAAATTATTTTTTGAATAATTTAATATAGAAAAGGCAATCCCTGGCGTATTTAAAATTTGCTACAGTAAAAAATTATTTTTTGAATAATTTACTGTAGAAAAGGCAATCCCTGGCGCAATTAAAACTTGCGATAGTAAAAAATTATTTTTTGAATAATTTACTATACAAAAGGCAATACCTGGCGGATTTGAAAATTGCGACAGTAAAAAATTAATTTGTGAAAAATTTACCTGGCGAAATTGAAATTTGCGAGAGTAAAAAATAATTTTTTGAATAATTTACTATAGAAAAGGCAAACCCTGGCGTAATTAAAATTTGCGACAGTTGAAAATTATTTTTTGAATAATTTACTATAGAAAAGGCAATCCCTGGCGTAATTAAAATTTGCGACAGTAGAAAATTATTTTTTGAATAATTTACTATAGAAAAGGCAATCCCTGGCGTAATTAAAATTTGCGACAGTAGAAAATTATTTTTTGAATTATTTACTATAGAAAAGGCAATCCCTGGCGGATTTGAAATTTGCGACAGTAAAAAATTATTTTTTGAATAATTTACTATAGAAAAGGCAATCCCTGGCGCAATTAAAATTTGCGACAGTAAAAAATTATTTTTTGAATAATTTACTATAGAAAAGCCAATCCCTGGCGTAATTAAAATTTGCGACAGTAGAAAATTATTTTTTGCAAAATTTACTGTAGAAAAAGCAATCCCTGGCGCAATTAAAACTTGCGATAGTAAAAAATTATTTTTTGAATAATTTACTATAGAAAAGGCAAACCCTGCCGTATTTGAAATTTGCGACAGTTGAAAATTAGTTTGTGAAAAATTTACTGTAGAAAAGGCAATACCTGGCGCAATTAAAATTTGCGACAGTAGAAAATTATTTTTTGAAAAGTTTACTATAGAAAAGGCAATCCCTGGCGCATTTAAAATTTGCGACAGTAAAAAATTATTTTTTGCAAAATTTACTGTAGAAAAGGCAATCCCTGGCGCAATTAAAACTTGCGATAGTAAAAAATTATTTTTGAATAATTTACTATAGAAAAGGCAATCCCTGGCGGATTTGAAATTTGCGACAGTAAAAAATTATTTTTTGAATAATTTACTATAGAAAAGGCAATCCCTGGCGTAATTAAAATTTGCGATAGTAGTAAATTATTTTTTGAATAATTTACTATAGAAAAGGCAATCCCTGGCGTAATTAAAATTTGCGACAGTAAAAAATTAATTTGTGAAAAATTTACTATAGAAAAGGCAATCCCTGGCGCAATTAAAATTTGCAACAGTAAAAAATTATTTTTTGCAAAATTTACTGTAGAAAAGGCAATCCCTGGCGCAATTAAAACTTGCGATAGTAAAAAATTATTTTTTGAATAATTTACTATAGAAACGGCAATCCCTGCGGATTTGAAATTTGCGACAGTAAAAAATTATTTTTTGAGTAATTTACTATAGAAAAGGCAATCACTGGCGTAATTAAAATTTGCGACAGTAGAAAATTATTTTTTGAATAACTTACTATAGAAAAGGCAATCACTGGCGCAATTAAAATTTGCGATAGTAAAAAATTATTTTTTGAATAATTTACTATAGAAAAGGCAATCCCTGGCGTAATTAAAATTTGCGACAGTAGAAAATTATTTTTTGAATAATTTACTATAGAAAAGGCAATCCCTGGCGCAATTAAAATTTGCGACAGTAAAAAATTATTTTTTGAAAAATTTACTATAGAAAAGATAATCCCTGGGCAATTACAATTTGCGACAGTAAAAAATTTACTGTAGAAAGGCAATCCCTGGCGCAATTAAAATTTGCGACAGTAGAAAATTATTTTTTGAAAAGTTTACTATAGAAAAGGCAATCCCTGGCGCAATTAAAATTTGCGACAGTAAAAAATTATTTTTTGAATAATTTACTATAGAAAAGGCAATCCCTGGCGTAGTTAAAATTTGCGACAGTAAAATATTATTTTTTGAAAAATTTACTATAGAAAAGGCAATTCCTGGCGTAATTAAAATTTGCGACAGTAAAAAATTAATTTGTGAAAAATTTACTATAGAAAAGGCAATCCCTGGCGCAATTAAAATTTGCAACAGTAAAAAATTATTTTTTGCAAAACTTACTGTAGAAAAGGCAATCCCTGGCGCAATTAAAACTTGCGATAGTAAAAAAATTATTTTTTGAATAATTTACTATAGAAAAGGCAATCCCTGGCGGATTTGAAATTTGCGACAGTAAAAAATTATTTTTTGAATAATTTACTATAGAAAATGCAATCCCTGGCGTAATTAAAATTTGCGACAGTAGAAAATTATTTTTTGAATAATTTACTATAGAAAAGGCAACCCCTGGCGCAATTAAAATCTGCGACAGTAAAAAATTATTTTTTGAATAATATACTATAGAAAAGGCAATCCCTGGCGCAATTAAAATTTGCGACAGTAGAAAATTATTTTTTGAATAATTTACTATAGAAAAGGCAATCCCTGGCGTAATTAAAATTTGCGACAGTATAAAATTATTTTTCGAAAAATTTACTATATAAAAGGCAATCCCTGGCGTATTTAAAATTTTCGACAGTAGAAAATTATTTTTTGAAAAATTTACTATAGAAAAGGCAATCCCTGGCGTAATTAAAATTTGCGACAGTAAAAAACTAATTTGTGAAAAATTTACTATAGAAAAGGCAATCCCTGGCGCAATTAAAATTTGCAACAGTAAAAAATTATTTTTTGCAAAATTTACTGTAGAAAAGGCAATGCCTGGCGGATTTGAAATTTGCGACAGTAAAAAATTATTTTTTTAATAATTTACTATATAAAAGGCCATCCTTGGCGTAATTAAAATTTGCGACAGTAAAAAATTATTTTTTGAATAATTTACTATAGAAAAGGCAATCCCTGGCGTAATTAAAATTTACGACAGTAAAAAATTAATTTGTGAAAAATTTACTATAGAAAAGGCAATCCCTGGCGTATTTAAAATTTGCGACAGTAAAAAATTATTTTTTGAATAATTTACTATAGAAAAGGCAGTCCCTGGCGTATTTAAAATTTGCGACAGTAAAAAATTATTTTTTGAAAAATTTACTATAGAAAAGGCAATCCCTGGCGCAATTACAATTTGCGACGGTAAAAAATTATTTTTTGAAAAATTTACTGTAGAAAGGCAATCCCTGGCGCAATTAAAATTTGCAACAGTAAAAAATTATTTTTTGAAAAATTTACTATAGAAAAGGCAATCCCTGGCGTATTTAAAATTTGCGACAGTAAAAAATTATTTTTTGAATAATTTACTATAGAAAAGCCAATCCCTGGCGTAATTAAAATTTGCGACAGTAGAAAATTATTTTTTGCAAAATTTACTGTAGAAAAAGCAATCCCTGGCGCAATTAAAACTTGCGATAGTACAAAATTATTTTTTGAATAATTTACTATAGAAAAGGCAAACCCTGGCGTATTTGAAATTTGCGACAGTTGAAAATTAGTTTGTGAAAAATTTACTGTAGAAAAGGCAATCCCTGGCGCAATTAAAATTTGCGACAGTAGAAAATTATTTTTTGAAAAGTTTACTATAGAAAAGGCAATCCCTGGCGCAATTAAAATTTGCGACAGTAAAAAATTATTTTTTGCAAAATTTACTGTAGAAAAGGCAATCCCTGGCGCAATTAAAACTTGCGATAGTAGAAAATTATTTTTTGAATAATTTACTATAGAAAAGGCAATCCCTGGCGGATTTGAAATTTGCGACAGTAAAAAATTATTTTTTGAATAATTTACTATAGAAAAGGCAATCCCTGGCGTAATTAAAATTTGCGATAGTACTAAATTATTTTTTGAATAATTTACTATAGAAAAGGCAATCCCTGGCGTAATTAAAATTTGCGACAGTAGAAAATTATTTTTTGAATAACTTACTATAGAAAAGGCAATCACTGGCGCAATTAAAATTTGCAACAGTAAAAAATTATTTTTTGGAAAATTTACTGTAGAAAAGGCAATCCCTGGCGCAATTAAAACTTGCGATAGTAAAAAATTATTTTTTGAATAATTTACTATAGAAAAGGCAATCCCTGGCGTAATTAAAATTTGCGACAGTAGAAAATTATTTTTTGAATAATTTACTATAGAAAAGGCAATCCCTGGCGCAATTAAAATTTGCGACAGTAAAAAATTATTTTTTGAAAAATTTACTATAGAAAAGATAATCCCTGGGCAATTACAATTTGCGACAGTAAAAAATTTACTGTAGAATGGCAATCCCTGGCGCAATTAAAATTTGCGACAGTAAAAAATTAATTTGTGAAAAATTTACTATAGAAAAGGCAATCCCTGGCGCAATTAAAATTTGCAACAGTAAAAAATTATTTTTTGCAAAATTTACTGTAGAAAAGGCAATCCCTGGCGCAATTAAAACTTGCGATAGTAAAAAATTATTTTTTGAATAATTTACTATAGAAAAGGCAATCCCTGGCGGATTTGAAATTTGCGACAGTAAAAAATTATTTTTTGAATAATTTACTATAGAAAATGCAATCCCTGGCGTAATTAAAATTTGCGACAGTAGAAAATTATTTTTTGAATAATTTACTATAGAAAAGGCAACCCCTGGCGCAATTAAAATTTGCGACAGTAAAAAATTATTTTTTGAATAATTTACTATAGAAAAGGCAATCCCTGGCGTAATTAAAATTTGCGACAGTAGAAAATTATTTTTTGAATAATTTACTATAGAAAAGGCAATCCCTGGCGTAATTAAAATTTGCGACAGTATAAAATTATTTTTCGAAAAATTTACTATATAAAAGGCAATCCCTGACGTATTTAAAATTTGCGACAGTAGAAAATTATTTTTTGAATAATTTACTATAGAAAAGGCAACCCCTGGCGCAATTAAAATTTGCGACAGTAAAAAATTATTTTTTGAATAATTTACTATAGAAAAGGCAATCCCTGGCGTAATTAAAATTTGCGACAGTAGAAAATTATTTTTTGAATAATTTACTATAGAAAAGGCAATCCCTGGCGTAATTAAAATTTGCGACAGTATAAAATTATTTTTCGAAAAATTTACTATATAAAAGGCAATCCCTGGCGTATTTAAAATTTGCGACAGTAGAAAATTATTTTTTGAAAAATTTACTATAGAAAAGGCAATCCCTGGCGTAATTAAAATTTGCGACAGTAAAAAACTAATTTGTGAAAAATTTACTATAGAAAAGGCAATCCCTGGCGCAATTAAAATTTGCAACAGTAAAAAATTATTTTTTGCAAAATTGACTGTAGAAAAGGCAATGCCTGGCGGATTTGAAATTTGCGACAGTAAAAAAATATTTTTTGAATAATTTACTATATAAAAGGCCATCCTTGGCGTAATTAAAATTTGCGACAGTAAAAAATTATTTTTTGAATAATTTACTATAGAAAAGGCAATCCCTGGCGCAATTAAAATTTACGACAGTAAAAAATTATTTTTTGAAAAGTTTACTATAGAAAAGGCAATCCCTGGCGCAATTAAAATTTGCGACAGTAAAAAATTATTTTTTGCAAAATTTACTGTAGAAAAGGCAATCCCTGGCGCAATTAAAACTTGCGATAGTAGAAAATTATTTTTTGAATAATTTACTATAGAAAAAGCAATCCCTGGCGGATTTGAAATTTGCGACAGTAAAAAATTATTTTTTGAATAATTTACTATAGAAAAGGCAATCCCTGGCGTAATTAAAATTTGCGATAGTAGTAAATTATTTTTTGAATAATTTACTATAGAAAAGGCAATCCCTGGCGTAATTAAAATTTGCGACAGTAGAAAATTATTTTTTGCAAAATTTACTGTAGAAAAAGCAATCCCTGGCGCAATTAAAACTTGCGATAGTAAAAAATTATTTTTTGAATAATTTACTATAGAAAAGTCAAACCCTGGCGTATTTGAAATTTGCGACAGTTGAAAATTAGTTTGTGAATAATTTACTGTAGAAAAGGCAATCCCTGGCGCAATTAAAATTTGCGACAGTAGAAAATTATTTTTTGAAAAGTTTACTATAGAAAAGGCAATCCCTGGCGCAATTAAAATTTGCGACAGTAAAAAATTATTTTTTGCAAAATTTACTGTAGAAAAGGCAATCCCTGGCGCAATTAAAACTTGCGATAGTAGAAAATTATTTTTTGAATAATTTACTATAGAAAAGGCAATCCCTGGCGGATTTGAAATTTGCGACAGTAAAAAATTATTTTTTGAATAATTTACTATAGAAAAGGCAATCCCTGGCGTAATTAAAATTTGCGATAGTAGTAAATTATTTTTTGAATAATTTACTATAGAAAAGGCAATCCCTGGCGTAATTAAAATTTGCGACAGTAGAAAATTATTTTTTGAATAACTTACTATAGAAAAGGCAATCACTGGCGCAATTAAAATTTGCAACAGTAAAAAATTATTTTTTGGAAAATTTACTGTAGAAAAGGCAATCCCTGGCGCAATTAAAACTTGCGATATTAAAAAATTATTTTTTGAATAATTTACTATAGAAAAGGCAATCCCTGGCGTAATTAAAATTTGCGACAGTAGAAAATTATTTTTTGAATAATTTACTATAGAAAAGGCAATCCCTGGCGCAATTAAAATTTGCGACAGTAAAAAATAATTTTTTTGAAAAATTTACTATAGAAAAGATAATCCCTGGGCAATTACAATTTGCGACAGTAAAAAATTTACTGTAGAATGGCAATCCCTGGCGCAATTAAAATTTGCGACAGTAGAAAATTATTTTTTGAAAAGTTTACTATAGAAAAGGCAATCCCTGGCGCAATTAAAATTTGCGACAGTAAAAAATTATTTTTTGAATAATTTACTATAGAAAAGGCAATCCCTGGCGTAATTAAAATTTGCGACAGTAAAATATTATTTTTTGAAAAATTTACTATAGAAAAGGCAATTCCTGGCGTAATTAAAATTTGCGACAGTAAAAAATTAATTTGTGAAAACTTTACTATAGAAAAGGCAATCCCTGGCGCAATTAAAATTTGCAACAGTAAAAAATTATTTTTTGCAAAATTTACTGTAGAAAAGGCAATCCCTGGCGTAATTAAAATTTGCGACAGTAAAAAACTAATTTGTGAAAAATTTACTATAGAAAAGGCAATCCCTGGCGCAATTAAAATTTGCAACAGTAAAAAATTATTTTTTGCAAAATTTACTGTAGAAAAGGCAATGCCTGGCGGATTTGAAATTTGCGACAGTAAAAAATTATTTTTTGAATAATTTACTATATAAAAGGCCATCCTTGGCGTAATTAAAATTTGCGACAGTAAAAAATTATTTTTTGAATAATTTACTATAGAAAAGGCAATCCCTGGCGTAATTAAAATTTACGACAGTAAAAAATTAATTTGTGAAAAATTTACTATAGAAAAGGCAATCCCTGGCGTATTTAAAATTTGCGACAGTAAAAAATAATTTTTTGAATAATTTACTATAGAAAAGGCAATCCCTGGCGTATTTAAAATTTGCGACAGTAAAAAATTATTTTTTGAAAAATTTACTATAGAAAAGGCAATCCCTGGCGCAATTACAATTTGCGACGGTAAAAAATTATTTTTGAAAAATTTACTGTAGAAAGGCAATCCCTGGCGCAATTAAAATTTGCGACAGTAAAAAATTATTTTTTGAAAAATTTACTATAGAAAAGGCAATCCCTGGCGTATTTAAAATTTGCGACAGTAAAAAATTATTTTTTGAATAATTTACTATAGAAAAGCCAATCCCTGGCGTAATTAAAATTTGCGACAGTAGAAAATTATTTTTTGCAAAATTTATTGTAGAAAAAGCAATCCCTGGCGCAATTAAAACTTGCGATAGTAAAAAATTATTTTTTGAATAATTTACTATAGAAAAGGCAAACCCTGTCGTATTTGAACTTTGCGACAGTTGAAAATTAGTTTGTGAAAAATTTACTGTAGAAAAGGCAATCCCTGGCGCAATTAAAATTTGCGACAGTAGAAAATTATTTTTTGAAAAGTTTACTATAGAAAAGGCAATCCCTGGCGCAATTAAAATTTGCGACAGTAAAAAATTATTTTTTGCAAAATTTACTGTAGAAAAGGCAATCCCTGGCGCAATTAAAACTTGCGATAGTAGAAAATTATTTTTTGAATAATTTACTATAGAAAAGGCAATCCCTGGCGGATTTGAAATTTGCGACAGTAAAAAATTATTTTTTGAATAATTTACTATAGAAAAGGCAATCCCTGGCGTAATTAAAATTTGCGATAGTAGTAAATTATTTTTTGAATAATTTACTATAGAAAAGGCAATCCCTGGCGTAATTAAAATTTGCGACAGTAGAAAATTATTTTTTGAATAACTTACTATAGAAAAGGCAATCACTGGCGCAATTAAAATTTGCAACAGTAAAAAATTATTTTTTGGAAAATTTACTGTAGAAAAGGCAATCCCTGGCGCAATTAAAACTTGCGATAGTAAAAAATTATTTTTTGAATAATTTACTATAGAAAAGGCAATCCCTGGCGTAATTAAAATTTGCGACAGTAGAAAATTATTTTTTGAATAATTTACTATAGAAAAGGCAATCCCTGGCGCAATTAAAATTTGCGACAGTAAAAAATTATTTTTTGAAAAATTTACTATAGAAAAGATAATCCCTGGGCAATTACAATTTGCGACAGTAAAAAATTTACTGTAGAATGGCAATCCCTGGCGCAATTAAAATTTGCGACAATAGAAAATTATTTTTTGAAAAGTTTACTATAGAAAAGGCAATCCCTGGCGCAATTAAAATTTGCGACAGTAAAAAATTATTTTTTGAATAATTTACTATAGAAAAGGCAATCCCTGGCGTAATTAAAATTTGCGACAGTAAAATATTATTTTTTGAAAAATTTACTATAGAAAAGGCAATTCCTGGCGTAATTAAAATTTGCGACAGTAAAAAATTAATTTGTGAAAAATTTACTATAGAAAAGGCAATGCCTGGCGCAATTAAAATTTGCAACAGTAAAAAATTATTTTTTGCAAAATTTACTGTAGAAAAGGCAATCCCTGGCGCAATTAAAACTTGCGATAGTAAAAAATTATTTTTGAATAATTTACTATAGAAAAGGCAATCCCTGGCGGATTTGAAATTTGCGACAGTAAAAAATTATTTTTTGAATAATTTACTATAGAAAATGCAATCCCTGGCGTAATTAAAATTTGCGACAGTAGAAAATTATTTTTTGAATAATTTACTATAGAAAAGGCAACCCCTGGCGCAATTAAAATTTGCGACAGTAAAAAATTATTTTTTGAATAATTTACTATAGAAAAGGCAATCCCTGGCGTAATTAAAATTTGCGACAGTAGAAAATTATTTTTTGAATAATTTACTATAGAAAAGGCAATCCCTGGCGTAATTAAAATTTGCGACAGTATAAAATTATTTTTCGAAAAATTTACTATATAAAGGGCAATCCCTGGCGTATTTAAAATTTGCGACAGTAGAAAATTATTTTTTGAAAAATTTACTATAGAAAAGGCAATCCCTGGCGTAATTAAAATTTGCGACAGTAAAAAACTAATTTGTGAAAAATTTACTATAGAAAAGGCAATCCCTGGCGCAATTAAAATTTGCAACAGTAAAAAATTATTTTTTGCAAAATTTACTGTAGAAAAGGCAATGCCTGGCGGATTTGAAATTTGCGACAGTAAAAAATTATTTTTTGAATAATTTACTATATAAAAGGCCATCCTTGGCGTAATTAAAATTTGCGACAGTAAAAAATTATTTTTTGAATAATTTACTATAGAAAAGGCAATCCCTGGCGTAATTAAAATTTACGACAGTAAAAAATTAATTTGTGAAAAATTTACTATAGAAAAGGCAATCCCTGGCGTAATTAAAATTTGCGACAGTAAAAAATTATTTTTTGAATAATTTACTATAGAAAAGGCAATCCCTGGCGTATTTAAAATTTGCGACAGTAAAAAATTATTTTTTGAAAAATTTACTATAGAAAAGGCAATCCCTGGCGCAATTACAATTTGCGACGGTAAAAAATTATTTTTTGAAAAATTTACTGTAGAAAGGCAATCCCTGGCGCAATTAAAATTTGCGACAGTAAAAAATTATTTTTTGAAAAATTTACTATAGAAAAGGCAATCCCTGGCGTATTTAAAATTTGCGACTGTAAAAAATTATTTTTTGAATAATTTACTATAGAAAAGGCAATCCCTGGCGTAATTAAAATTTGCGACAGTAGAAAATTATTTTTTGAATAATTTACTATAGAAAAGGCAATCCCTGGCGTATTTAAAATTTGCGACAGTAAAAAATTATTTTTTTAAATAATTTACTATAGAAAAGGCAATCCCTGGCGTATTTAAAATTTGCGACAGTAAAAAATTATTTTTTGAATAATTTACTATAGAAAAGGCAATCCCTGGCGTAATTAAAATTTGCGACAGTAGAAAATTATTTTTTGAATAATTTACTATAGAAAAGGCAATCCCTGGCGTATTTAATATTTGCGACATTAAAAAATTATTTTTTGAAAAATTAACTGTAGAAAAGGCAATCCCTGGCCTATTTAAAATTTGCGACAGTAAAAAATAATTTTTTGAATAATTTACTATAAAAAGGCAATCCCTGGCGTATTTAAAATTTGCGACAGTAAAAAATTATTTTTTGAATAATTTACTATAGAAAAGGCAATCCCTTGCGCAATTAAAATTTTCGACAGTAAAAAATTATTTTTTGAATAATTTACTATAGAAAAGGCAATCCCTGGCGTATTTAATATTTGCGACATTAAAAAATTATTTTTTGAAAAATTAACTGTAGAAAAGGCAATCCCTGGCCTATTTAAAATTTGCGACAGTAAAAAATTATTTTTTGAATAATTTACTATAGAAAAGGCAATCCCTGGCCTATTTAAAATTTGCGACAGTAAAAAAATAATTTGTGAAAAATTTACCTGGCGAAATTGAAATTATCGAGAGTAAAAAGTTATTTTTTGAATAATTTACTATAGAAAAGGCAATCACTGGCGTAATTAAAATTTGCGACAGTTGAAAATTATTTTTTGAATAATTTACTATAGAAAAGGCAATCCCTGGCGCACTTAAAATTTGCGACAGTAAAAAATTATTTTTTGAATAATTTACTATAGAAAAGGCAATCCCTGGCGTAATTAAAATTTGCGACAGTAGAAAATTATTTTTTGAATAATTTACTATAGAAAAGGCAATCCCTGGCGTAATTAAAATTTGCGACAGTATAAAATTATTTTTTGAAAAATTTACTATATAAAAGGCAATCCCTGGCGTATTTAAAATTTGCGACAGTAGAAAATTATTTTTTGAAAAATTTACTATAGAAAAGGCAATCCCTGGCGTATTTAAAATTTCCGACAGTAAAAAATTATTTTTTGATAAATTTACTATAGAAAAGGCAATCCCTGGCGTATTTAAAATTTGCGACAGTATAAAATTAATTTTTGAAAAATTTACTGTAGAAAAGGCAATCCCTGGCGCAATTAAAATTTGCGACAGTAAAAAATTATTTTTTGCAAAATTTACTGTAGAAAAGGCAATCCCTGGCGTATTTAAAATTTGCTACAGTAGAAAATTATTTTTTGAAAAATTTACTATAGAAAAGGCAATCCCTGGCGTATTTAAAATTTGCGACAGCAGAAAATTATTTTTTGAAAAATTTACTATAGAAAAGGAAATCCCTGGCGCAATTAAAATTTGCGACAGTAAAAAATTATTTTTTGAATAATTTACTATAGAAAAGGCAATCCCTGGCGTAATTAAAATTTGCGACAGTAGAAAATTATTTTTTGAATAATTTACTATAGAAAAGGCAATCCCTGGCGTATTTAAAATTTGCGACAGTAAAAAATTATTTTTTGAAAAATTTACTATAGAAAAGGTAATCCCTGGCGCAATTACAATTTGCGACAGTAAAAAATTATTTTTTGAAAAATTTACTGTAGAAAGGCAATCCCTGGCGCAATTAAAATTTGCGACAGTATAAAATTATTTTTTGAAAAGTTTACTATAGAAAAGGCAATCCCTGGCGCAATTAAAATTTGCGACAGTAAAAAATTACTTTTTGCAAAATTTACTGTAGAAAAGGCAATCCCTGGCGCAATTAAAACTTGCGATAGTAAAAAATTATTTTTTGAATAATTTACTATAGAAAAGGCAATCCCTGGCGGATTTGAAATTTGCGACAGTAAAAAATTATTTTTTGAATAATTTACTATAGAAAAGGCAATCCCTGGCGCAATTAAAATTTGCGACAGTAAAAAATTATTTTTTGAATAATTTACTATAGAAAAGGCAATCCCTGGCGTAATTAAAATTTGCGACAGTAAAAAATTAATTTGTGAAAAATTTACTATAGAAAAGGCAATCCCTGGCGCAATTAAAATTTGCAACAGTAAAAAATTATTTTTTGAAAAATTTACTGTAGAAAAGGCAATCCCTGACGCAATTAAAACTTGCGATAGTAAAAAATTATTTTTTGAATAATTTACTATAGAAAAGGCAATCCCTGGCGTAATTAAAATTTGCGATAGTATAAAATTATTTTTTGAAAAATTTACTATATAAAAGGCAATCCCTGGCGTATTTAAAATTTGCGACAGTAGAAAATTATTTTTTGAAAAATTTACTATAGAAAAGGCAATCCCTGGCGTAATTAAAATTTGCGACAGTAAAAAATTAATTTGTGAAAAATTTACTATAGAAAAGGCAATCCATGGCGCAATTAAAATTTGCAACAGTAAAAAATTATTTTTTGCAAAATTTACTATAGAAAAGGTAATCCCTGGCGTAATTAAAATTTTCGACAGTAAAAAATTAATATTTTGAAAAATTTACTGTAGAAAAGGCAATCCCTAGCGTATTTAAAATTTGCGACAGTAAAAAATTATTTTTTGCAAAATTTACTATAGAAAAGGCAATCCCTGGCGCAATTAAAATTTGCAACAGTAAAAAATTATTTTTTGCAAAATTTACTATAGAAAAGGCAATCCCTGGCGTAATTAAAATTTTCGACAGTAAAAAATTAATATTTTGAAAAATTTACTGTAGAAAAGGCAATCCCTGTCGCAATTAAAATTTGCGACAGTAAAAAATTATTTTTTGAATAATTTACTATAGAAAAGGCAATCCCTGGCGTGTTTAAAATTTGCGACAGTAAAACATTATTTTTTGCAAAATTTACTATAGAAAAGGCAATCCCTGGCGTATTTAAAATTTGCGACAGTAAAAAATAATTTTTTGCAAAATTTACTATAGAAAAGGTAATCCCTGGCGCAATTACAATTTGCGACAGTAAAAAATTATTTTTTTGCAAAATTTACTATAGAAAAGGCAATCCCTGTCGTATTTAAAATTTCCGACAGTATAAAATTATTTTTTGAATAATTTACTATAGAAAAGGCAATCCCTGACGCAATTAAAATTTGCGACAGTAAAAAATTATTTTTTGAATAATTTACTGTAGAAAAGGCAATCCCTGGCGCACTTAAAATTTGCGACAGTAAAAAATTATTTTTTGAATAATTTACTATAGAAAAGGCAATCCCTGGCGTAATTAAAATTTGCGACAGTAGAAAATTATTTTTTGAATAATTTACTATAGAAAAGGCAATCCTTGCCTATTTAAAATTTGCGACAGTAAAAAAATAATTTGTGAAAAATTTACCTGGCGAAATTGAAATTTGCGAGAGTAAAAAATTATTTTTTGAATAATTTACTATAGAAAAGGCAATCACTGGCGTAATTAAAATTTGCGACAGTTGAAAATTATTTTTTGAATAATTTACTATAGAAAAGGCAATCCCTGGCGCACTTAAAATTTGCGACAGTAAAAAATTATTTTTTGAATAATTTACTATAGAAAAGGCAATACCTGGCGTAATTAAAATTTGCGACAGTAGAAAATTAGTTTTTGAATAATTTACTATAGAAAAGGCAATCCCTGGCGTAATTAAAATTTGCGACAGTATAAAATTATTTTTTGAAAAATTTACTATATAAAAGGCAATCCCTGGCGTATTTAAAATTTGCGACAGTAGAAAATTATTTTTTGAAAAATTTACTATAGAAAAGGCAATCCCTGGCGTATTTAAAATTTGCGACAGTAAAAAATTATTTTTTGAAAAATTTACTATAGAAAAGGCAATCCCTGGCGTATTTAAAATTTGCGACAGTATAAAATTAATTTTTGAAAAATTTACTGTAGAAAAGGCAATCCCTGGCGCAATTAAAATTTGCTACAGTAGAAAATTATTTTTTGAAAAATTTACTATAGAAAAGGCAATCCCTGGCGTATTTAAAATTTGCGACAGTAGAAAATTATTTTTTGAAAAATTTACTATAGAAAAGGAAATCCCTGGCGCAATTAAAATTTGCGACAGTAAAAAATTATTTTTTGAATAATTTACTATAGAAAAGGCAATCCCTGGCGTAATTAAAATTTGCGACAGTAGAAAATTATTTTTTGAATAATTTACTATAGAAAAGGCAATCCCTGGCGTATTTAAAATTTGCGACAGTAAAAAATTATTTTTTGAAAAATTTACTATAGAAAAGGTAATCCCTGGCGCAATTACAATTTGCGACAGTAAAAAATTATTTTTTGAAAAATTTACTGTAGAAAGGCAATCCCTGGCGCAATTAAAATTTGCGACAGTATAAAATTATTTTTTGAAAAGTTTACTATAGAAAAGGCAATCCCTGGCGCAATTAAAATTTGCGACAGTAAAAAATTATTTTTTGCAAATTTACTGTAGAAAAGGCAATCCCTGGCGCAATTAAAACTAGCGATAGTAAAAAATTATTTTTGAATAATTTACTATAGAAAAGGCAATCCCCTGGCGGATTTGAAATTTGCGACAGTAAAAAATTATTTTTTGAATAATTTACTATAGAAAAGGCAATCCCTGGCGCAATTAAAATTTGCGACAGTAAAAAATTATTTTTTGAATAATTTACTATAGAAAAGGCAATCCCTGGCGTAATTAAAATTTGCGACAGTAAAAAATTAATTTGTGAAAAATTTACTATAGAAAAGGCAATCCCTGGCGCAATTAAAATTTGCAACAGTAAAAATTATTTTTTGCAAAATTTACTGTAGAAAAGGCAAACCCTGACGCAATTAAAACTTGCGATAGTAAAAAATTATTTTTTGAATAATTTACTATAGAAAAGGCAATCCCTGGCGTAATTAAAATTTGCGATAGTATAAAATTATTTTTTGAAAAATTTACTATATAAAAGGCAATCCCTGGCGTATTTAAAATTTGCGACAGTAGAAAATTATTTTTTGAAAAATTTACTATAGAAAAGGCAATCCCTGGCGTAATTAAAATTTGCGACAGTAAAAAATTAATTTGTGAAAAATTTACTATAGAAAAGGCAATCCCCTGGCGCAATTAAAATTTGCAACAGTAAAAATTATTTTTTGCAAAATTTACTATAGAAAAGGCAATCCCTGGCGTAATTAAAATTTTCGACAGTAAAAAATTAATATTTTGAAAAATTTACTATAGAAAAGGCAATCCCTGGCGTAATTAAATTTGCGACAGTAAAAATTAATTTGTGAAAAATTTACTATAGAAAAGGCAATCCATGGCGCAATTAAAATTTGCAACAGTAAAAAATTATTTTTTGCAAAATTTACTATAGAAAAGATAATCCCTGGCGTAATTAAAATTTTCGACAGTAAAAAATTAATATTTTGAAAAATTTACTGTAGAAAAGGCAATCCCTGGCGTATTTAAATTTGCGACAGTAAAAAATTATTTTTTTGCAAAATTTACTATAGAAAAGGCAATCCCTGGCGCAATTAAAATTTGCAACAGTAAAAAAATTATTTTTTGCAAAATTTACTATAGAAAAGGCAATCCCTGGCGTAATTAAAATTTTCGACAGTAAAAAATTAATATTTTGAAAAATTTACTGTAGAAAAGGCAATCCCTGTCGCAATTAAAATTTGCGACAGTAAAAAATTATTTTTTGAATAATTTACTATAGAAAAGGCAATCCCTGGCGTATTTAAAATTTGCGACAGTAAAACATTATTTTTTGCAAAATTTACTATAGAAAAGGCAATCCCTGGCGTATTTAAAATTTGCGACAGTAAAAAATTATTTTTTGCAAAATTTACTATAGAAAAGGTAATCCCTGGCGCAATTACAATTTGCGACAGTAAAAAATTATTTTTTTGCAAAATTTACTATAGAAAAGGCAATCCCTGGCGTATTTAAATTTGCGACAGTATAAAATTATTTTTTGAATAATTTACTATAGAAAAGGCAATCCCTGACGCAATTAAAATTTGCGACAGTAAAAAATTATTTTTTGAATAATTTACTGTAGAAAAGGCAATCCCTGGCGTAATTAAAATTTGCGACAGTAGAAAATTATATTTTGAATAATTTACTATAGAAAAGGCAATCCCTGGCGTAATTAAAATTTGCGACAGTAGAAAATTATTTTTTGAATAATTTACTATAGAAAAGGCAATCCCCTGGCGCAATTAAAATTTTCGACAGTAAAAAATTAATATTTTGAAAAATTTACTGTAGAAAAGGCAATCCCTTGCGCAATTAAAATTTGCGACAGTAAAAATTATTTTTTGAATAATTTACTATAGAAAAGGCAATCCCTGGCGTATTTAAAATTTGCGACAGTAAAAAATTATTTTTTGCAAAATTTACTATAGAAAAGGCAATCCCTGGCGTAATTAAAATTTGCGACAGTAAAAAATTATTTTTTGAATAATTTACTATAGAAAAGGCAATCCCTGGCGCAATTAAAATTTGCGACAGTAAAAAATTATTTTTTGAATAATTTACTATAGAAAAGGCAATCCCTGGCGTATTTAAAATTTGCGACAGTAAAAAATTATTTTTGCAAAATTTACTATAGAAAAGGCAATCCCTGGCGTATTTAAAATTTGCGACAGTAAAAAATTATTTTTGGCAAAATTTACTATAGAAAAGGTAATCCCTGTCGCAATTACAATTTGCGACAGTAAAACATTATTTTTTTTGCAAAATTTACTATAGAAAAGGCAATCCCTGGCGTATTTAAAATTTGCGACAGTATAAAATTATTTTTTGAATAATTTACTATAGAAAAGGCAATCCCTGGCGTATTTAAAATTTGCAACAGTAAAAAATTAATTTTTGAAAAATTTACTATAGAAAAGGCAATCCCTGGCATAATTAAAATTTGCGACAGTAAAAAATTATTTTTTGAAAAATTTACTATAGAAAAGGCAATCCCTGGCGTACTTAAAATTTGCGACAGTAAAAAATTAATTTGTGAAAAATTTACTATAGAAAAGGCAATCCCTGGCGTATTTAATATTTGCGACATTTAAAAATTATTTTTTGAAAAATTTACTATAGAAAAGGCAATCCCTGGCGTAATTAAAATTTGCGACAGTAGAAAATTATTTTTTGAATAATTTACTATGGAAAAGGCAATCCCTGGCGCAATTAAAATTTGCGACAGTAAAAAATTATTTTTTGAATAATTTTACTATAGAAAAGGCAATCCCTGGCGTAATTAAAATTTGCGATAGTATAAAATTATTTTTTGAAAAATTTACTATATAAAAGGCAATCCCTGGCGTATTTAAAATTTGCGAGAGTAGAAAATTATTTTTGAAAAATTTACTATAGAAAAGGCAATCCCTGCGTAATTAAAATTTGCGACAGTAAAAAATTAATTTGTGAAAAATTTACTATAGAAAAGGCAATCCCTGGCGTATTTAATATTTGCGACATTAAAAAATTATTTTTTTGCAAAATTTACTATAGAAAAGGCAATCCCTGGCGTATTTAAAATTTGCGACAGTATAAAATTATTTTTTGAATAATTTACTATAGAAAAGGCAATCCCTGACGCAATTAAAATTTGCGACAGTAAAAAATTATTTTTTGAATAATTTACTGTAGAAAAGGCAATCCCTGGCGTAATTAAAATTTGCGACAGTAGAAAATTATATTTGAATAATTTACTATAGAAAAGGCAATCCCTGGCGTAATTAAAATTTGCGACAGTAGAAAATTATTTTTTGAATAATTTACTATAGAAAAGGCAATCCCTGGCGCAATTAAAATTTTCGACAGTAAAAAATTAATATTTTGAAAAATTTACTGTAGAAAAGGCAATCCCTTGCGCAATTAAAATTTGCGACAGTAAAAAATTATTTTTTGAATAATTTACTATAGAAAAGGCAATCCCTGGCGTATTTAAAATTTGCGACAGTAAAAAATTATTTTTTGCAAAATTTACTATAGAAAAGGCAATCCCTGGCGTAATTAAAATTTGCGACAGTAAAAAATTATTTTTTGAATAATTTACTATAGAAAAGGCAATCCCTGGCGCAATTAAAATTTGCGACAGTAAAAAATTATTTTTTGAATAATTTACTATAGAAAAGGCAATCCCTGGCGTATTTAAAATTTGCGACAGTAAAAAATTATTTTTGCAAAATTTACTATAGAAAAGGCAATCCCTGGCGTATTTAAAATTTGCGACAGTAAAAAATTATTTTTGGCAAAATTTACTATAGAAAAGGTAATCCCTGTCGCAATTACAATTTGCGACAGTAAAACATTATTTTTTTGCAAAATTTACTATAGAAAAGGCAATCCCTGGCGTATTTAAAATTTGCGACAGTATAAAATTATTTTTTGAATAATTTACTATAGAAAAGGCAATCCCTGGCGTATTTAAAATTTGCAACAGTAAAAAATTAATTTTTGAAAAATTTACTATAGAAAAGGCAATCCCTGGCATAATTAAAATTTGCGACAGTAAAAAATTATTTTTGAAAAATTTACTATAGAAAAGGCAATCCCTGGCGTAATTAAAATTTGCGACAGTAAAAAATTAATTTGTGAAAAATTTACTATAGAAAAGGCAATCCCTGGCGTATTTAATATTTGCGACATTTAAAAATTATTTTTTGAAAAATTTACTGTAGAAAAGGCAATCCCTGGCGTAATTAAAATTTGCGACAGTAGAAAATTATTTTTTGAATAATTTACTATGGAAAAGGCAATCCCTGGCGCAATTAAAATTTGCGACAGTAAAAAATTATTTTTTGAATAATTTACTATAGAAAAGGCAATCCCTGGCGTAATTAAAATTTGCGATAGTATAAAATTATTTTTGAAAAATTTACTATATCAAAGGTAATCCCTGGCGTATTTAAAATTTGCGAGAGTAGAAAATTATTTTTTGAAAAATTTACTATAGAAAAGGCAATCCCTGGCGTAATTAAAATTTGCGACAGTAAAAAATTAATTTGTGAAAAATTTACTATAGAAAAGGCAATCCCTGGCGTATTTAATATTTGCGACATTAAAAAATTATTTTTTTGAAAAATTAACTGTAGAAAAGGCAATCCCTGGCCTATTTAAAATTTGCGACAGTAAAAAATTATTTTTTGAATAATTTACTATAGAAAAGGCAATCACTGGCGTATTTAAAATTTGCGACAGTAAGAAATTAATTTGTGAGAAATTTACTATAGAAAAGGCAATCCCTGGGATATTTAAAATTTGCGACATTAAAAAATTATTTTTTGAATAATTTACTATAGAAAAGGCAATCCCTGGCGTATTTAAAATTTGCGACAGTAAAAATTAATTTGTGAAAAATTTACCTGGCGAAATTGAAATTTGTGAGAGTAAAAAATTATTTTTTGAATAATTTACTATAGAAAAGGCAATCCCTGGCGTAATTAAAATTGCGACAGTTGAAATTTATTTTTTGAATAATTTACTACAGAAAAGGCAATCCTTGGCGCACTTAAAATTTGCGACAGTAAAAAATTATTTTTTGAATAATTTACTATAGAAAAGGCAACCCCTGGCGTAATTAATATGTGCGACAGTAGAAAATTATTTTTTGAATAATTTACTATAGAAAAGGCAATCCCTGGCGCAATTAAAATTTGCGACAGTAAAAAATTATTTTTTGAAAAATTTACTATAGAAAAGGTAATCCCTGGCGCAATTATAATTTGCGACAGTAAAAAATTATTTTTTGAAAAATTTACTGTAGAAAGGCATTCCCTGGCGCAATTAAAATTTGCGACAGTAGAAAATTATTTTTTGAACAGTTTACTATAGAAAAGGCAATCCCTGGCGCAATTAAAATTTGCGACAGTAAAAAATTATTTTTTGCAAAATTTACTGTAGAAAAGGCAATCCCAGGCGCAATTAAAACTTGCGATAGTAAAAAATTATTTTTTGAATAATTTACTATAGAAAAGGCAATACCTGGCGGATTTGAAATTTGCGACAGTAAAAAATTAATTTGTGAAAAATTTACCTGGCGAAATTGAAATTTGCGAGAGTAAAAAATAATTTTTTGAATAATTTACTATAGAAAAGGCAATCCCTGGCGTAATTAAAATTTGCGACAGTTGAAAATTATTTTTTGAATAATTTACTATAGAAAAGGCAATCCCTGGCGTAATTAAAATTTGCGACAGTAGAAAATTATTTTTTGAATAATTTACTATAGAAAAGGCAATCCCTGGCGTAATTAAAATTTGCGACAGTAGAAAATTATTTTTTGCAAAATTTACTATAGAAAAGGCAATCCCTGGCGGATTTGAAATTTGCGACAGTAAAAAATAATTTTTTGAATAATTTACTATAGAAAACGCAATCCCTGGCACAATTAAAATTTGCGACAGTAAAAAATTATTTTTTGAATAATTTACTATAGAAAAGGCAATCCCTGGCGTAATTAAAATTTGCGACAGTAGAAAGTTATTTTTTGAATAATTTACTATAGAAAAGGCAATCCCTGGCGGATTTGAAGTTTGCCACAGTAAAAAATTATTTTTTGCAAAATTTACTGTAGAAAAGGCAATCCCTGGCGCAATTAAAACTTGCGATAGTATAAAATTATTTTTTGAATAATTTACTATAGAAAAGGCAATCCCTGGCGTAATTAAAATTTGCGACAGTAAAAAATTAGTTTTTGAAAAATTTACTATAGAAAAGGCAATCCCTGGCGCAATTACAATTTGCGACAGTAAAAAATTATTTTTTGAAAAATTTACTGTAGAAAGGCAATCCCTGGCGCAATTAAAATTTGCGACAGTAAAAAATTATTTTTTGAAAAATTTACTATAGAAAAGGCAATCCCTGGCGTATTTAAAATTTGCGACAGTAAAAAATTATTTTTTGAATAATTTACTATAGAAAAGGCAATCCCTGGCGTAATTAAAATTTGCGACAGTAGAAAATTATTTTTTGCAAAATTTACTGTAGAAAAGGCAATCCCTGGCGCAATTAAAACTTGCGATAGTAAAAAATTATTTTTTGAATAATTAACTATAGAAAAGGCAATCCCTGGCGTATTTGAAATTTGCGACAGTTGAAAATTAGTTTGTGAAAAATTTACTGTAGAAAAGGCAATCCCTGGCGCAATTAAAATTTGCTACAATAGAAAATTATTTTTTGAAAAGTTTACTATAGAAAAGGCAATCCCTGGCGCAATTAAAATTTGCGACAGTAAAAAATTATTTTTTGCAAAATTTACTATAGAAAAGGCAATCCCTGGCGTAATTAAAATTTGCCACAGTAAAAAATTATTTTTTGAAAAATTTATTGTAGAAAGGCAATCCCTGGCGCAATTAAAATTTGCGACAGTAGAAAATTATTTTTTGAAAAGTTTACTATAGAAAAGGCAATCCCTGGCGCAATTAAAATTTGCGACAGTAAAAAATTATTTTTTGAATAATTTACTATAGAAAAGGCAATCCCTGGCGTAATTAAAATTTGCGACAGTAGAAAATTATTTTTTGAATAATTTAATATAGAAAAGGCAATCCCTGGCGGATTTGAAGTTTGCGACAGTAAAAAATTAATTTGTGAAAAATTTACCTGGCGAAATTGAAATTTGCGAGAGTAAAAAATAATTTTTTGAATAATTTACTATAGAAAAGGCAATCCCTGGCGTAATTAAAATTTGCGACGGTTGAAAATTATTTTTTGAATAATTTACTATAGAAAAGGCAATCCCTGGCGTAATTAAAATTTGCGACAGTAGAAAATTATTTTTTGAATAATTTACTATAGAAAAGGCAATCCCTGGCGTTATTAAAATTTGCGACAGTAGAAAATTATTTTTTGAATAATTTACTATAAAAAAGGCAATCCCTGGCGTAATTAAAATTTGCGACAGTAGAAAATTATTTTTTGAATAATTTACTATAGAAAAGGCAATCCCTGGCGTATTTAAAATTTGCGTCAGTAAAAAATTATTTTTTGAATAATTTACTGTAGAAAAGGCAATCCCTGGCGCAATTAAAACTTGCGATAGTAAAAAAATATTTTTTGAATAATTTACTATAGAAAAGGCAATCCCTGGCGTAATTAAAATTTGCGACAGTAGAAAATTATTTTTTGAATAATTTACTATAGAAAAGGCAATCCCTGGCGTAATTAAAATTTGCGACAGTAGAAAATTATTTTTTGAATAATTTACTATAGAAAAGGCAATCCCTGGCGGATTTGAAGTTTGCCACAGTAAAAAATTATTTTTTGAATAATTTACTATAGAAAAGGCAATCCCTGGCGTAATTAAAATTTGCGACAGTAGAAAATTATTTTTTGAATAATTTACTATAGAAAAGGCAATCCCTGGCGTAATTAAAATTTGCGACAGTAGAAAATTATTTTTTGAATAATTTACTATAGAAAAGGCAATCCCTGGCGTAATTAAAATTTGCGACAGTAGAAAATTATTTTTTGAATAATTTACTATAGAAAAGGCAATCCCTGGCGGATTTGAAGTTTGCCACAGTAAAAAATTATTTTTTGAATAATTTACTATAGAAAAGGCAATCCCTGGCGTAATTAAAATTTGCGACAGTAGAAAATTATTTTTGAATAATTTACTATAGAAAAGGCAATCCCTGGGGTAATTAAAATTTGCGACAGTAGAAAATTATTTTTTGAATAATTTACTATAGAAAAGGCAATCCCTGGCGTAATTAAAATTTGCGACAGTAGAAAATTATTTTTTGAATAATTTACTATAGAAAAGGCAATCCCTGGCGGATTTGAAGTTTGCCACAGTAAAAAATTATTTTTTGAATAATTTACTGTAGAAAAGGCAATCCCTGGCGCAATTAAACTTGCGATAGTAAAAAAATATTTTTTGAATAATTTACTATAGAAAAGGCAATCCCTGGCGTAATTAAAATTTGCGACAGTAGAAAATTATTTTTTGAATAATTTACTATAGAAAAGGCAATCCCTGGCGTAATTAAAATTTGCGACAGTAGAAAATTATTTTTTGAATAATTTACTATAGAAAAGGCAATCCCTGGCGGATTTGAAGTTTGCCACAGTAAAAAATTATTTTTTGAATAATTTACTATAGAAAAGGCAATCCCTGGCGTAATTAAAATTTGCGACAGTAGAAAATTATTTTTTGAATAATTTACTATAGAAAAGGCAATCCCTGGGGTAATTAAAATTTGCGACAGTAGAAAATTATTTTTTGAATAATTTACTATAGAAAAGGCAATCCCTGGCGTAATTAAAATTTGCGACAGTAGAAAATTATTTTTTTGAATAATTTACTATAGAAAAGGCAATCCCTGGCGCAATTAAAACTTGCGATAGTAAAAAATTATTTTTTGAATAATTTACTATAGAAAAGGCAATCCCTGGCGGATTTGAAATTTGCGACAGTAAAAAATTATTTTTTGAATAATTTACTATAGAAAAGGCAATCCTTGGCGTAATTAAAATTTACGACAGTAGAAAATTATTTTTTGAATAATTTACTATAGAAAAGGCAATCCCTGGCGTAATTAAAATTTGCGACAGTAAAAAATTAATTTGTGAAAAATTTACTATAGAAAAGGCAATCCCTGGCGCAATTAAAACTTGCGATAGTATAAAATTATTTTTTGAATAATTTACTATAGAAAAGGCAATCCCTGGCGTAATTAAAATTTGCGACAGTAAAAAATTAGTTTTTTGAAAAATTTACTATAGAAAAGGCAATCCCTGGCGCAATTACAATTTGCGACAGTAAAAAATTATTTTTTGAAAAATTTACTGTAGAAAGGCAATCCCTGGCGCAATTAAAATTTGCGACAGTAAAAAAATTATTTTTTGAAAAATTTACTATAGAAAAGGCAATCCCTGGCGTATTTAAAATTTGCGACAGTAAAAAATTATTTTTTGAATAATTTACTATAGAAAAGGCAATCCCTGGCGTAATTAAAATTTGCGACAGTAGAAAATTATTTTTTGCAAAATTTACTGTAGAAAAGGCAATCCCTGGCGCAATTAAAACTTGCGATAGTAAAAAATTATTTTTTGAATAATTAACTATAGAAAAGGCAATCCCTGGCGTATTTGAAATTTGCGACAGTTGAAAATTAGTTTGTGAAAAATTTACTGTAGAAAAGGCAATCCCTGGCGCAATTAAAATTTGCTACAATAGAAAATTATTTTTTGAAAAGTTTACTATAGAAAAGGCAATCCCTGGCGCAATTAAAATTTGCGACAGTAAAAAATTATTTTTTGCAAAATTTACTATAGAAAAGGCAATCCCTGGCGTAATTAAAATTTGCCACAGTAAAAAATTATTTTTTGAAAAATTTACTGTAGAAAGGCAATCCCTGGCGCAATTAAAATTTGCGACAGTAGAAAATTATTTTTTGAAAAGTTTACTATAGAAAAGGCAATCCCTGGCGCAATTAAAATTTGCGACAGTAAAAAATTATTTTTTGAATAATTTACTATAGAAAAGGCAATCCCTGGCGTAATTAAAATTTGCGACAGTAGAAAATTATTTTTTGAATAATTTACTATAGAAAAGGCAATCCCTGGCGGATTTGAAGTTTGCGACAGTAAAAAATTAATTTGTGAAAAATTTACCTGGCGAAATTGAAATTTGCGAGAGTAAAAAATAATTTTTTGAATAATTTACTATAGAAAAGGCAATCCCTGGCGTAATTAAAATTTGCGACGGTTGAAAATTATTTTTTGAATAATTTACTATAGAAAAGGCAATCCCTGGCGTAATTAAAATTTGCGACAGTAGAAAATTATTTTTTGAATAATTTACTATAGAAAAGGCAATCCCTGGCGTTATTAAAATTTGCGACAGTAGAAAATTATTTTTTGAATAATTTACTATAAAAAAGGCAATCCCTGGCGTAATTAAAATTTGCGACAGTAGAAAATTATTTTTTGAATAATTTACTATAGAAAAGGCAATCCCTGGCGTATTTAAAATTTGCGTCAGTAAAAAATTATTTTTTGAATAATTTACTGTAGAAAAGGCAATCCCTGGCGCAATTAAAACTTGCGATAGTAAAAAAATATTTTTTGAATAATTTACTATAGAAAAGGCAATCCCTGGCGTAATTAAAATTTGCGACAGTAGAAAATTATTTTTTGAATAATTTACTATAGAAAAGGCAATCCCTGGCGTAATTAAAATTTGCGACAGTAGAAAATTATTTTTTGAATAATTTACTATAGAAAAGGCAATCCCTGGCGGATTTGAAGTTTGCCACAGTAAAAAATTATTTTTTGAATAATTTACTATAGAAAAGGCAATCCCTGGCGTAATTAAAATTTGCGACAGTAGAAAATTATTTTTTGAATAATTTACTATAGAAAAGGCAATCCCTGGCGTAATTAAAAATTTGCGACAGTAGAAAATTATTTTTTGAATAATTTACTATAGAAAAGGCAATCCCTGGCGTAATTAAAATTTGCGACAGTAGAAAATTATTTTTTGAATAATTTACTATAGAAAAGGCAATCCCTGGCGGATTTGAAGTTTGCCACAGTAAAAAATTATTTTTTGAATAATTTACTATAGAAAAGGCAATCCCTGGCGTAATTAAAATTTGCGACAGTAGAAAATTATTTTTTGAATAATTTACTATAGAAAAGGCAATCCCTGGGGTAATTAAAATTTGCGACAGTAGAAAATTATTTTTTGAATAATTTACTATAGAAAAGGCAATCCCTGGCGTAATTAAAATTTGCGACAGTAGAAAATTATTTTTTGAATAATTTACTATAGAAAAGGCAATCCCTGGCGGATTTGAAGTTTGCCACAGTAAAAAATTATTTTTGAATAATTTACTGTAGAAAAGGCAATCCTGGCGCAATTAAAACTTGCGATAGTAAAAAAATATTTTTTGAATAATTTACTATAGAAAAGGCAATCCCTGGCGTAATTAAAATTTGCGACAGTAGAAAATTATTTTTTGAATAATTTACTATAGAAAAGGCAATCCCTGGCGTAATTAAAATTTGCGACAGTAGAAAATTATTTTTTGAATAATTTACTATAGAAAAGGCAATCCCTGGCGGATTTGAAGTTTGCCACAGTAAAAAATTATTTTTTGAATAATTTACTATAGAAAAGGCAATCCCTGGCGTAATTAAAATTTGCGACAGTAGAAAATTATTTTTTGAATAATTTACTATAGAAAAGGCAATCCCTGGGGTAATTAAAATTTGCGACAGTAGAAAATTATTTTTTGAATAATTTACTATAGAAAAGGCAATCCCTGGCGTAATTAAAATTTGCGAACAGTAGAAAATTATTTTTTGAATAATTTACTATAGAAAAGGCAATCCCTGGCGCAATTAAAACTTGCGATAGTAAAAAATTATTTTTTGAATAATTTACTATAGAAAAGGCAATCCCTGGCGGATTTGAAATTTGCGACAGTAAAAAATTATTTTTTGAATAATTTACTATAGAAAAGGCAATCCTTGGCGTAATTAAAATTTACGACAGTAGAAAATTATTTTTTGAATAATTTACTATAGAAAAGGCAATCCCTGGCGTAATTAAAATTTGCGACAGTAAAAAATTAATTTGTGAAAAATTTACTATAGAAAAGGCAATCCCTGGCGCAATTAAAATTTGCAACAGTAAAAAATTATTTTTTGCAAAATTTACTGTAGAAAAGGCAATCCCTGGCGGAATTAAAACTTGCGATAGTAAAAAATTATTTTTTGAATAATTTACTATAGAAATGGCAATCCCTGGCGGATTTGAAATTTGCGACAGTAAAAATTATTTTTTGAATAATTTTCTATAGAAAAGGCAATCCCTGGCGTAATTAAAATTTGCGACAGTAGAAAATTATTTTTTGAATAACTTACTATAGAAAAGGCAATCCCTGGCGCAATTAAAATTTGCAACATTAAAAAATTATTTTTTGGAAAATTTACTGTAGAAAAGGCAATCCCTGGCGCAATTAAAACTTGCGATAGTAAAAAATTATTTTTTGAATAATTTACTATAGAAAAGGCAGTCCCTGGCGTAATTAAAATTTGCGACAGTAGAAAATTATTTTTTGAATAATTTACTATAGAAAAGGCAATCCCTGGCGCAATTAAAATTTGCGACAGTAAAAAATTATTTTTTGAAAAATTTACTATAGAAAAGGTAATCCCTGGGCAATTACAATTTGCGACAGTAAAAAATTTACTGTAGAAAGGCAATCCCTGGCGCAATTAAAATTTGCGACAGTAGAAAATTATTTTTTGAAAAGTTTACTATAGAAAAGGCAATACCTGGCGCAATTAAAATTTGCGACAGTAAAAAATTATTTTATGAATAATTTACTATAGAAAAGGCAATCCCTGGCGTAATTAAAATTTGCGACCGTAAAAAATTATTTTTTGAAAAATTTACTATAGAAAAGGCAATTCCTGGCGTAATTAAAATTTGCGACAGTAAAAAATTAATTTGTGAAAAATTTACTATAGAAAAGGCAATCCCTGGCGGAATTAAAATTTGCAACAGTAAAAAATTATTTTTTGCAAAATTTACTGTAGAAAAGGCAATCCCTGGCGCAATTAAAACTTGCGATAGTAAAAAATTATTTTTTGAATAATTTACTATAGAAAAGGCAATCCCTGGCGGATTTGAAATTTGCGACAGTAAAAAATTATTTTTTGAATAATTTACTATAGAAAATGCAATCCCTGGCGTAGTTAAAATTTGCGACAGTAGAAAATTATTTTTTGAATAATTTACTATAGAAAAGGCAATCCCTGGCGTAATTAAAATTTGCGACAGTAAAAAATTATTTTTTGAATAATTTACTATAGAAAAGGCAATCCCTGGCGTAATTAAAATTTGCGACAGTAGAAAATTATTTTTTGAATAATTTACTATAGAAAAGGCAATCCCTGGCGTAATTAAAATTTGCGACAGTATAAAATTATTTTTTGAAAAATTTACTATATAAAAGGCAATCCCTGGCGTATTTAAAATTTGCGACCGTAGAAAATTATTTTTTGAAAAATTTACTATAGAAAAGGCAATCCCTGGCGTAATTAAAATTTGCGACAGTAAAAAATTAATTTGTGAAAAATTTACTATAGAAAAGGCAATCCCTGGCGCAATTAAAATTTGCAACAGTAAAAAATTATTTTTTGCAAAATTTACTGTAGAAAAGGCAATGCCTGGCGGATTTGAAATTTGCGACAGTAAAAAATTATTTTTTTGAATAATTTACTATATAAAAGGCAATCCCTGGCGTAATTAAAATTTGCGACAGTAAAAAATTATTTTTTGAATAATTTACTATAGAAAAGGCAATCCCTGGCGTAATTAAAATTTACGAAAGTAAAAAATTAATTTGTGAAAAATTTACTATAGAAAAGGCAATCCCTGGCGTATTTAAAATTTGCGACAGTAACAAATTATTTTTTGAATAATTTACTATAGAAAAGGCAATCCCTGGCGTATTTAAAATTTGCGACAGTAAAAAATTATTTTTTGAAAAATTTACTATAGAAAAGGCAATCCCTGGCGCAATTACAATTTGCGACAGTAAAAAATTATTTTTTGAAAAATTTACTGTAGAAAGGCAATCCGTGGCGCAATTAAAATTTGCGACAGTAAAAAATTATTTTTTGAAAAATTTACAATAGAAAAGGCAATCCCTGGCGTATTTAAAATTTGCGACAGTAAAAAATTATTTTTTGAATAATTTACTATAGAAAAGGCAATCCCTGGCGTAATTAAAATTTGCGACAGTAGAAAATTATTTTTTGAATAATTTACTATAGAAAAGGCAATCCCTGGCGTATTTAAAATTTGCGACAGTAAAAAATTATTTTTTTAAATAATTTACTATAGAAAAGGCAATCCCTGGCGTATTTAAAATTTGCGACAGTAAAAAATTATTTTTTGAATAATTTACTATAGAAAAGGCAATCCCTGGCGTAATTAAAATTTGCGATAGTAGAAAATTATTTTTTGAATAATTTACTATAGAAAAGGCAATCCCTGGCGCAATTAAAATTTTCGACAGTAAAAAATTATTTTTTGAATAATTTACTATAGAAAAGGCTATCCCTGGCGTATTTAATTTTTGCGACATTAAAAAATTATTTTTTGAAAAATTAACTGTAGAAAAGGCAATCCCTGGCCTATTTAAAATTTGCGACAGTAAAAAATTATTTTTTTAATAATTTACTATAGAAAAGGCAATCCCTGGCGTATTTAAAATTTGCGACAGTAAAAAATTATTTTTTGAATAATTTACTATAGAAAAGGCAATCCCTTGCGCAATTAAAATTTTCGACAGTAAAAAATTATTTTTTGAATAATTTACTATAGAAAAGGCAATACCTGGCATATTTAAGATTTGCGACATTAAAAAATTATTTTTTGGAAAATTAACTGTAGAAAAGGCAATCCCTGGCCTATTTAAAATTTGCGACAGTAAAAAATTATTTTTTGAATAATTTACTATAGAAAAGGCAATCCCTGGCGTATTTAAAATTTGCGACAGTAAGAAATTAATTTGTGAGAAATTTACTATAGAAAAGCAATCCCTGGGATATTTAAAATTTGCGACAGTAAAAAATTATTTTTTGAATAATTTACTATAGAAAAGGCAATCCCAGGCGTATTTAAAATTTGCGACAGTAAACAATTATTTTTTGAAAAATTAACTGTAGAAAAGGCAATCCCTGGCCTATTTAAAATTTGCGACAGTAAAAAATTATTTTTTGAATAATTTACTATAGAAAAGGCAATCCCTGGCGTATTTAAAATTTGCGACAGTAAGAAATTAATTTGTGAGAAATTTACTATAGAAAAGCAATCCCTGGGATATTTAAAATTTGCGACAGTAGAAAATTATTTTTTGAATAATTTACTATAGAAAAGGCAATCCCTGGCGTAATTAAAATTTGCGACAGTATAAAATTATTTTTTGAAAAATTTACTATATAAAAGGCAATCCCTGGCGTATTTAAAATTTGCGACAGTAGAAAATTATTTTTTGAAAAATTTACTATAGAAAAGGCAATCCCTGGCGTATTTAACATTTGCGACAGTAAAAAATTATTTTTGAAAAATTTACTATAGAAAAGGCAATCCCTGGCGTATTTAAAATTTGCGACAGTATAAAATTAATTTTTGAAAAATTTACTGTAGAAAAGGCAATCCCTGGCGCAATTAAAATTAGCGACAGTAAAAAATTATTTTTTGCAAAATTTACTGTAGAAAAGGCAATCCCTGGCGTATTTAAAATTTGCGACAGTAGAAAATTATTTTTTGAAAAATTTACTATAGAAAAGGCAATCCCTGGCGCAATTAAAATTTGCGACAGTATAAAATTATTTTTTGTAAAATTTACTATATAAAAGGCAATCCCTGGCGTATTTAAAATTTGCGACAGTAGAAAATTATTTTTTGAAAAATTTACTATAGAAAAGGCAATCCCTGGCGCAATTAAAATTTGCGACAGTAAAAAATTATTTTTTGAATAATTTACTATAGAAAAGGCAATCCCTGGCGTAATTAAAATTTGCGACAGTAGAAAATTATTTTTTGAATAATTTACTATAGAAAAGGCAATCCCTGGCGTATTTAAAATTTGCCACAGTAAAAATTTATTTTTTGAAAAATTTACTATAGAAAATGTAATCCCTGGCGCAATTACAAATTGCGACAGTAAAAAATTATTTTTTGAAAAATTTACTATATAAAAGGCAATCCCTGGCGTATTTAAAATTTGCGACAGTAGAAAATTATTTTTTGAAAAATTTACTATAGAAAAGGCAATCCCTGGCGCAATTAAAATTTGCGACAGTAAAAAATTATTTTTTGAATAATTTACTATAGAAAAGGCAATCCCTGGCGTAATTAAAATTTGCGACAGTAGAAAATTATTTTTTGAATAATTTACTATAGAAAAGGCAATCCCTGGCGTATTTAAAATTTGCCACAGTAAAAATTTATTTTTTGAAAAATTTACTATAGAAAATGTAATCCCTGGCGCAATTACAAATTGCGACAGTAAAAAATTATTTTTTGAAAAATTTACTGTAGAAGGGCAATCCCTGGCGCAATTAAAATTTGCGGCAGTAGAAAATTATTTTTTGAAAAGTTTACTATAGAAAAGGCAATCCCTGGCGCAATTAAAATTTGCGACATTAAAAAATTATTTTTTGCAAAATTTACTGTAGAAAAGGCAATCCCTGGCGCAATTAAAACTTGCGATAGTAAAAAATTATTTTTTGAATAATTTACTATAGAAAAGGCAATCCCTGGCGGATTTGAAATTTGCGACAGTAAAAAATTATTTTTTGAATAATTTACTATAGAAAAGGCAATCCCTGGCGCAATTAAAATTTGCGACAGTAAAAAATTATTTTTTGATTAATTTACTATAGAAAAGGCAATCCCTGGCGTAATTAAAATTCGCGACAGTAAAAAATTAATTTGTGAAAAATTTACTATAGAAAAGGCAATCCCTGGCGCAATTAAAATTTGCAACAGTAAAAAATTATTTTTTGCAAAATTTACTGTAGAAAAGGCAATCCCTGGCGCAATTAAAACTTGCGATAGTAAAAAATTATTTTTTGAATAATTTACTATAGAAAAGGCAATCCCTGGCGTAATTAAAATTTGCGATAGTATAAAATTATTTTGTGAAAAATTTACTATATAAAAGGCAATCCCTGGCGTATTTAAAATTTGCGACAGTAGAAAATTATTTTTTGAAAAATTTACTATAGAAAAGGCAATCCCTGGCTTAATTAAAATTTGCGACAGTAAAAAATTAATTTGTGAAAAATTTACTATAGAAAAGGCAATCCTTGTCGCAATTAAAATTTGCAACAGTAAAAAATTATTTTTTGCAAAATTTACTATAGAAAAGGCAATCCCTGGCGTAATTAAAATTTTCGACAGTAAAAAATTAATGTTTTGAAAAATTTACTATAGAAAAGGCAATCCCTGTCGCAATTAAAATTTGCGACAGTAAAAAATTATTTTTTGAATAATTTACTATAGAAAAGGCAATCCCTGGCGTAATTAAAATTTGCGACAGTAAAAAATTAATTTGTGAAAAATTTACTATAGAAAAGGCAATCCCTGGCGTATTTAAAATTTGCGACAGTAAAAAATTATTTTTTGCAAAATTTACTATAGAAAAGGCAATCCCTGGCGTAATTAAAATTTTCGACAGTAAAAAATTAATATTTTGAAAAATTTACTATAGAAAAGGCAATCCCTGGCGTAATTAAAATTTGCGACAGAAAAAAATTAATTTGTGAAAAATTTACTATAGAAAAGGCAATCCATGGCGCAATTAAAATTTGCAACAGTAAAAAATAATTTTTTGCAAAATTTACTATAGAAAAGGCAATCCCTGGCGGAATTAAAATTTTCGACAGTAAAAAATTAATATTTTGAAAAATTTACTATAGAAAAGCAATCCATGGCGCAATTAAAATTTGCAACAGTAAAAAATTTTGTTTTTTGCAAAATTTACTATAGAAAAGGCAATCCCTGGCGTAATTAAAATTTTCGACAGTAAAAAATTAATTTGTGAAAAATTTACTATAGAAAAGGCAATCCCTGGTGCAATTAAAATTTGCAACAGTAAAAAATTATTTTTTGCAAAATTTACTATAGAAAAGGCAATCCCTGGCGTAATTAAAATTTTCGACAGTAAAAAATTAATATTTTGAAAAATTTACTATAGAAAAGGCAATCCCTGGCGTAATTAAAATTTGCGACAGTAAAAAATTAATTTGTGAAAAATTTACTATAGAAAAGGCAATCCATGGCGCAATTAAAATTTGCAACAGTAAAAAATTATTTTTTGCAAAATTTACTATAGAAAAGGCAATCCCTGGCGGAATTAAAATTTTCGACAGTAAAAAATTAATATTTTGAAAAATTTACTGTAGAAAAGGCAATCCCTGGCGTATTTAAAATTTGCGACAGTAAAAAATTATTTTTTGCAAAATTTACTATAGAAAAGGCAATCCCTGGCGTAATTAAAATTTTCGACAGTAAAAAATTAATATTTTGAAAAATTTACTGTAGAAAAGGCAATCCCTGTCGCAATTAAAATTTGCGACAGTAAAAAATTATTTTTTGAATAATTTACTATAGAAAAGGCAATCCCTGGCGTAATTAAAATTTGCGACAGTAAAAAATTAATTTGTGAAAAATTTACTATAGAAAAGGCAATCCCTGGCGTATTTAAAATTTGCGACAGTAAAAAATTATTTTTTGCAAAATTTACTATAGAAAAGGCAATCCCTGGCGTAATTAAAATTTTCGACAGTAAAAAATTAATATTTTGAAAAATTTACTATAGAAAAGGCAATCCCTGGCGTAATTAAAATTTGCGACAGAAAAAAATTAATTTGTGAAAAATTTACTATAGAAAAGGCAATCCATGGCGCAATTAAAATTTGCAACAGTAAAAAATTATTTTTTGCAAAATTTACTATAGAAAAGGCAATCCCTGGCGGAATTAAAATTTTCGACAGTAAAAAATTAATATTTTGAAAAATTTACTATAGAAAAGCAATCCATGGCGCAATTAAAATTTGCAACAGTAAAAAATTTTGTTTTTTGCAAAATTTACTATAGAAAAGGCAATCCCTGGCGTAATTAAAATTTTCGACAGTAAAAAATTAATTTGTGAAAAATTTACTATAGAAAAGGCAATCCCTGGTGCAATTAAAATTTGCAACAGTAAAAAATTATTTTTTGCAAAATTTACTATAGAAAAGGCAATCCCTGGCGTAATTAAAATTTTCGACAGTAAAAAATTAATATTTTGAAAAATTTACTATAGAAAAGGCAATCCCTGGCGTAATTAAAATTTGCATCAGTAAAAAATTAATTTGTGAAAAATTTACTATAGAAAAGGCAATCCATGGCGCAATTAAAATTTGCAACAGTAAAAAATTATTTTTTGCAAAATTTACTATAGAAAAGGCAATCCCTGGCGGAATTAAAATTTTCGACAGTAAAAAATTAATATTTTGAAAAATTTACTGTAGAAAAGGCAATCCCTGGCGTATTTAAAATTTGCGACAGTAAAAAATTATTTTTTGCAAAATTTACTATAGAAAAGGCAATCCCTGGCGCAATTAAAATTTGCAACAGTAAAAAATTATTTTTTGCAAAATTTACTATAGAAATGGCAATCCCTGGCGTAATTAAAATTTTCGACAGTAAAAAATTAATATTTTGAAAAATTTACTGTAGAAAAGGCAATCCCTGTCGCAATTAAAATTTGCGACAGTAAAAAATAATTTTTTGAATAATTTACTATAGAAAAGGCAATCCCTGGCGTATTTAAAATTTGCGACAGTAAAACATTATTTTTTGCAAAATTTACTATAGAAAAGGCAATCCATGGCGCAATTAAAATTTGCAACAGTAAAAAATTATTTTTTTCAAAATTTACTATAGAAAAGGCAATCCCTGGCGGAATTAAAATTTTCGACAGTAAAAAATTAATATTTTGAAAAATTTACTGTAGAAAAGGCAATCCCTGGCGTATTTAAAATTTGCGACAGTAAAAAATTATTTTTTGCAAAATTTACTATAGAAAGGGCAATCCCTGGCGCAATTAAAATTTGCAACAGTAAAAAATTATTTTTTGCAAAATTTACTATAGAAAAGGCAATCCCTGGCGTAATTAAAATTTTCGACAGTAAAAAATTAATATTTTGAAAAATTTACTGTAGAAAAGGCAATCCCTGTCGCAATTAAAATTTGCGACAGTAAAAAATTATTTTTTGAATAATTTACTATAGAAAAGGCAATCCCTGGCGCAATTAAAATTTGCAACAGTAAAAAATTATTTTTTGCAAAATTTACTATAGAAAAGGCAATCCCTGGCGTAATTAAAATTTTCGACAGTAAAAAATTAATATTTTGAAAAATTTACTGTAGAAAAGGCAATCCCTGTCGCAATTAAAATTTGCGACAGTAAAAAATTATTTTTTGAATAATTTACTATAGAAAAGGCAATCCCTGGCGTAATTAAAATTTGCGACAGTAAAAAATTAATTTGTGAAAAATTTACTATAGAAAAGGCAATCCCTGGTGCAATTAAAATTTGCAACAGTAAAAAATTATTTTTTGCAAAATTTACTATAGAAAAGGCAATCCCTGGCGTAATTAAAATTTTCGACAGTAAAAAATTATTTTTTGAATAATTTACTATAGAAAAGGCAATCCCTGGCGTAATTAAAATTTGCGACAGTAAAAAATTATTTTTTGCAAAATTTACTATAGAAAAGGTAATCCCTGGCGCAATTACAATTTGCGACAGTAAAAAATTATTTTTTTGCAAAATTTACTATAGAAAAGGCAATCCCTGGCGTATTTAAAATTTGCGACAGTATAAAATTATTTTTTGCAAAATTTACTATAGAAAAGGTAATCCCTGGCGCAATTACAATTTGCGACAGTAAAAAATTATTTTTTGAATAATTTACTGTAGAAAAGGCAATCCCTGGCGTAATTACAATTTGCGACAGTAAAAAATTATTTTTTTGCAAAATTTACTATAGAAAAGGCAATCCCTGGCGTATTTAAAATTTGCGACAGTATAAAATTATTTTTTGAATAATTTACTATAGAAAAGGCAATCCCTGGCGCAATTAAAATTTGCGACAGTAAAAAATAATTTTTTGAATAATTTACTGTAGAAAAGGCAATCCCTGGCGTAATTAAAATTTGCGACAGTAGAAAATTATTTTTTGAATAATTTACTATAGAAAAGGCAATCCCTGGCGTAATTAAAATTTGCGACAGTAGAAAATTATTTTTTGAATAATTTACTATAGAAAAGGCAATCCCTGGCGCAATTAAAATTTTCGACAGTAAAAAATTAATATTTTGAAAAATTTACTGTAGAAAAGGCAATCCCTGGCGCAATTAAAATTTGCGACAGTAAAAAATTATTTTTTGAATAATTTACTATAGAAAAGGCAATCCCTGGCGTATTTAAAATTTGCGACAGTAAAAAATTATTTTTTGCAAAATTTACTACAGAAAAGGCAATCCCTGGCGTATTTAAAATTTGCGACAGTAAAAAATTATTTTTTGCAAAATTTACTATAGAAAAGGTAATCCCTGGCGCAATTACAATTTGCGACAGTAAAAAATTATTTTTTTGCAAAATTTACTATATAAAAGGCAATCCCTGGCGTATTTAAAATTTGCGACAGTATAAAATTATTTTTTGAATAATTTACTATAGAAAAGGCAATCCCTGGCGCAATTAAAATTTGCGACAGTAAAAAATTATTTTTTGAATAATTTACTATAGAAAAGGCAATCCCTGGCGTAATTAAAATTTGCGACAGTAGTAAATTATTTTTTGAATAATTTACTATAGAAAAGGCAATCCCTGCGCCTAATTAAAATTTGCGACAGAATAAAATTATTTTTTGAAAAATTTACTATATAAAAGGCAATCCCTGGCGTATTTAAAATTTGCGATAGTAGAAAATTATTTTTTGAATAATTTACTATAGAAAAGGCAATCCCTGGCGTAATTAAAATTTGCGACAGTAAAAAATTAATTTGTGAAAAATTTACTATAGAAAAGGCAATCCCTGGTGCAATTAAAATTTGCGACAGTAAAAAATTATTTTTTGCAAAATTTACTATAGAAAAGGCAATCCCTGGCGTAATTAAAATTTTCGACAGTAAAAAATTAATATTTTGAAAAATTTACTATAGAAAAGGCAATCCCTGGCGTAATTAAAATTTGCGACAGTAAAAAATTAATTTGTGAAAAATTTACTATAGAAAAGGCAATCCATGGCGCAATTAAAATTTGCAACAGTAAAAAATTTTGTTTTTTGCATAATTTACTATAGAAAAGGCAATCCCTGGCGTAATTAAAATTTTCGACAGTAAAAAATTAATATTTTGAAAATTTTACTGTAGAAAAGGCAATCCCTGGCGCAATTAAAATTTGCAACAGTAAAAAATTATTTTTTGCAAAATTTACTATAGAAAAGGCAATCCCTGGCGTAATTAAAATTTTCGACAGTAAAAAATTAATATTTTGAAAAATTTACTGTAGAAAAGGCAATCCCTGTCGCAATTAAAATTTGCGACAGTAAAAAATTATTTTTTGAATAATTTACTATAGAAAAGGCAATCCCTGGCGTATTTAAAATTTGCGACAGTAAAACATTATTTTTTGCAAAATTTACTATAGAAAAGGCAATCCTTGGCGTATTTAAAATTTGCGACAGTAAAAAATTATTTTTTGCAAAATTTACTATAGAAAAGGTAATCCCTGGCGCAATTACAATTTGCGACAGTAAAAAATTATTTTTTTGCAAAATTTACTATAGAAAAGGCAATCCCTGGCGTATTTAAAATTTGCGACAGTATAAAATTATTTTTTGAATAATTTACTATAGAAAAGGCAATCCCTGGCGCAATTAAAATTTGCGACAGTAAAAAATAATTTTTTGAATAATTTACTGTAGAAAAGGCAATCCCTGGCGTAATTAAAATTTGCGACAGTAGAAAATTATTTTTTGAATAATTTACTATAGAAAAGGCAATCCCTGGCGTAATTAAAATTTGCGACAGTAGAAAATTATTTTTTGAATAATTTACTATAGAAAAGGCAATCCCTGGAGCAATTAAAATTTTCGACAGTAAAAAATTAATATTTTGAAAAATTTACTGTAGAAAAGGCAATCCCTGGCGCAATTAAAATTTGCGACAGTAAAAAATTATTTTTTGAATAATTTACTATAGAAAAGGCAATCCCTGGCGTATTTAAAATTTGCGACAGTAAAAAATTATTTTTTGCAAAACTTACTACAGAAAATGCAATCCCTGGCGTATTTAAAATTTGCGACAGTAAAAAATTATTTTTTGCAAAATTTACTATAGAAAAGGTAATCCCTGGCGTAATTAAAATTTGCGACAGTAAAAAATTATTTTTTTGCAAAATTTACTATATAAAAGGCAATCCCTGGCGTATTTAAAATTTGCGACAGTATAAAATTATTTTTTGAATAATTTACTATAGAAAAGGCAATCCCTGGCGCAATTAAAATTTGCGACAGTAAAAAATTATTTTTTGAATAATTTACTATAGAAAAGGCAATCCCTGGCGTAATTAAAATTTGCGACAGTAGAAAATTATTTTTTGAATAATTTACTATAGAAAAGGCAATCCCTGCGACTAATTAAAATTTGCGACAGAATAAAATTATTTTTTGAAAAATTTACTATATAAAAGGCAATCCCTGGCGTATTTAAAATTTGCGATAGTAGAAAATTATTTTTTGAAATAATTACTATAGAAAAGGCAAACCCTGGCGCAATTAAAATTTGCGACAGTGGAAAATTATTTTTTGAATAATTTACTATAGAAAAGGCAATCCCTGGCGTAATTAAAATTTGCGACAGTAGAAAATTATTTTTTGAATAATTTACTAGAGAAAAGGCAATCCCTGGCGTAATTAAAATTTGCGACATTAGAAAATTATTTTTTGAATAATTTACGATAGAAAAGGCAATCCCTGGCGCAATTAAAATTTGCGACAGTAAAAAAGTATTTTTTGAATAATTTACTATAGAAAAGGCAATCCCTGGCGTAATTAAAATTTGCGATAGTATAAAATTATTTTTTGAAAAATTTACTATATAAAAGGCAATCCCTGGTGTATTTAAAATTTGCGACAGTAGAAAATTATTTTTTGAAAAATTTACTATAGAAAAGGCAATCCCTGGCGTATTTAAAATTTGCGACAGTAAAAAATTATTTTTTGCAAAATTTACTATAGAAAAGGTAATCCCTGGCGCAATTACAATTTGCGACAGTAAAAAATTATTTTTTTGCAAAATTTACTATAGAAAAGGCAATCCCTGGCGTATTTAAAATTTGCGACAGTATAAAATTATTTTTTGAATAATTTACTATAGAAAAGGCAATCCCTGGCGCAATTAAAATTTGCGACAAAAAAAAATAATTTTTTGAATAATTTACTGTAGAAAAGGCAATCCCTGGCGTAATTAAAATTTGCGACAGTAGAAAATTATTTTTTGAATAATTTACTATAGAAAAGGCAATCCCTGGCGTAATTAAAATTTGCGACAGTAGAAAATTATTTTTTGAATAATTTACTATAGAAAAGGCAATCCCTGGCGCAATTAAAATTTTCGACAGTAAAAAATTAATATTTTGAAAAATTTACTGTAGAAAAGGCAATCCCTGGCGCAATTAAAATTTGCGACAGTAAAAAATTATTTTTTGAATAATTTACTATAGAAAAGGCAATCCCTGGCGTATTTAAAATTTGCGACAGTAAAAAATTATTTTTTGCAAAATTTACTACAGAAAAGGCAATCCCTGCGTATTTAAATTTTGCGACAGTAAAAAATTATTTTTTGCAAAATTTACTATAGAAAAGGTAATCCCTGGCGCAATTACAATTTGCGACAGTAAAAAATTATTTTTTTGCAAAATTTACTATATAAAAGGCAATCCCTGGCGTATTTAAAATTTGCGACAGTATAAAATTATTTTTTGAATAATTTACTATAGAAAAGGCAATCCCTGGCGCAATTAAAATTTGCGACAGTAAAAAATTATTTTTTGAATAATTTACTATAGAAAAGGCAATCCCTGGCGTAATTAAAATTTGCGACAGTAGAAAATTATTTTTTGAATAATTTACTATAGAAAAGGCAATCCCTGCGCCTAATTAAAATTTGCGACAGAATAAAATTATTTTTTGAAAAATTTACTATATAAAAGGCAATCCCTGGCGTATTTAAAATTTGCGATAGTAGAAAATTATTTTTTGAAATAATTACTATAGAAAAGGCAAACCCTGGCGCAATTAAAATTTGCGACAGTTGAAAATTATTTTTTGAATAATTTACTATAGAAAAGGCAATCCCTGGCGTAATTAAAATTTGCGACAGTAGAAAATTATTTTTTGAATAATTTACTATAGAAAAGGCAATCCCTGGCGTAATTAAAATTTGCGACAGTAGAAAATTATTTTTTGAATAGTTTACGATAGAAAAGGCAATCCCTGGCGCAATTAAAATTTGCGACAGTAAAAAAGTATTTTTTGAATAATTTACTATAGAAAAGGCAATCCCTGGCGTAATTAAAATTTGCGATAGTATAAAATTATTTTTTGAAAAATTTACTATATAAAAGGCAATCCCTGGCGTATTTAAAATTTGCGACAGTAGAAAATTATTTTTTGAAAAATTTACTATAGAAAAGGCAATACCTGGCGTAATTAAAATTTGCGACAGTAAATAATTAATTTGTGAAAAATTTACTATAGAAAAGGCAATCCCTGGCGTATTTAATATTTGCGACATTAAAAAATTATTTTTTGAAAAATTTACTATAGAAAAGGCAATCCCTGGCGTAATTAAAATTTGCGACAGTAAAAAATTATTTTTTGAATAATTTACTATAGAAAAGGCAATGCCTGGCGCAATTAAAATTTGCGACAGTAAAAAATTATTTTTTGAATAATTTACTATAGAAAAGGCAATCCCTGGCGTATTTAAAATTTGCGACAGTAAAAAATTATTTTTTGCAAAATTTACTATAGAAGAGGCAATCCCTGGCGTATTTAAAATTTGCGACAGTAAAAAATTATTTTTGGCAAAATTTACTATAGAAAAGGTAATCCCTGTCGCAATTACAATTTGCGACAGTAAAAAAATATTTTTTTGCAAAATTTACTATAGAAAAGGCAATCCCTGGCGTATTTAAAATTTGCGACAGTATAAAATTGTTTTTTGAATAATTTACTATAGAAAAGGCAATCCCTGGCGTATTTAAAATTTGCGACAGTAAAAAATTAATTTTTGAAAAATTTACTATAGAAAAGGCAATCCCTGGCATAATTAAAATTTGCGACAGTAAAAAATTATTTTTTGAAAAATTTACTATAGAAAAGGCAATCCCTGGCGTAATTAAAATTTGCGACAGTAAAAAATTAATTTGTGAAAAATTTACTATAGAAAAGGCAATCCCTGGCGTATTTAATATTTGCGACATTTAAAAATTATTTTTTGAAAAATTTACTATAGAAAAGGCAATCCCTGGCGTAATTAAAATTTGCGACAGTAGAAAATTATTTTTTGAATAATTTACTATGGAAAAGGCAATCCCTGGCGCAATTAAAATTTGCGACCCTAAAAAATTATTTTTTGAATAATTTACTATAGAAAAGGCAATCCCTGGCGTAATTAAAATTTGCGATAGTATAAAATTATTTTTTGAAAAATTTACTATATAAAAGGCAATCCCTGGCGTATTTAAAATTTGCGAGAGTAGAAAATTATTTTTTGAAAAATTTACTATAGAAAAGGCAATCCCTGGCGTAATTAAAATTTGCGACAGTAAAAAATTATTTTGTGAAAAATTTACTATAGAAAAGGCAATCCCTGGGTTATTTAATATTTGCGACATTAAAAAATTATTTTTTTGAAAAATTAACTGTAGAAAAGGCAATCCCTGGCCTATTTAAAATTTGCGACAGTAAAAAATTATTTTTTGAATAATTTACTATAGAAAAGGCAATCCCTGGCGTATTTAAAATTTGCGACAGTAAAAAATTAGTTTGTGAAAAATTTACCTGGCGAAATTGAAATTTGCGAGAGTAAAAAATTATTTTTTGAATAATTTACTATAGAAAAGGCAGTCCCTGGCGTATTAAAAATTTGCGACAGTAAAAAATTAATTTGTGAAAAATTTACCTGGCGAAATTGAAATTTGCGAGAGTAAAAAATTATTTTTTGAATAATTTACTATAGAAAAGGCAATCCCTGGCGTAATTAAAATTTGCGACAGTATAAAATTATTTTTTGAATAATTTACTATAGAAAAGGCAATCCTTGGCGCACTTAAAATTTGCGACAGTAAAAAATTATTTTTTGAATAATTTACTATAGAAAAGGCAATCCCTGGCGTAATTAATATGTGCGACAGTAGAAAATTATTTTTTGAATAATTTACCATAGAAAAGGCAATCCCTGGCGCAATTAAAATTTGCGACAGTAAAAAATTATTTTTTGAAAAATTTACTATAGAAAAGGTAATCCCTGGCGCAATTACAATTTGCGACAGTAAAAAATTATTTTTTGAAAAATTTACTGTAGAAAGGCAATCCCTGGCGCAATTAAAATTTGCGACAGTAGAAAATTATTTTTTGAACAGTTTACTATAGAAAAGGCAATCCCTGGCGCGATTAAAATTTGCGACAGTAAAAAATTATTTTTTGCAAAATTTACTGTAGAAAAGGCAATCCCTGGCGCAATTAAAACTTGCGATAGTAAAAAATTATTTTTTGAATAATTTACTATAGAAAAGGCAATCCCTGGCGGATTTGAAATTTGCGACAGTAAAAAATTATTTTTTGAATAATTTACTATAGAAAAGGCAATCCCTGGCGTAATTAAAATTTGCGACAGTAGAAAATTATTTTTTGAATAATTTACTATAGAAAAGGCAATCCCTGGCGCAAATAAAATTTGCGACAGTAAAAAATAATTTTTTGAATAATTTACTATAGAAAAGGCAATCCCTGGCGTAATTAAATTTTGCGACAGTAGAAAATTATTTTTTGAATAATTTACTATAGAAAAGGCAATCCCTGGCGTATTTAAAATTTGCCACAGTAAAAAATTATTTTTTGAATAATTTACTATAGAAAAGGCAATCCCTGGCGTAATTAAAATTTGCGACAGTAGAAAATTATTTTTTGAATAATTTACTATAGAAAAGGCAATCCCTGCCGTAATTAAAATTTGAGACAGTATAAAATTATTTTTTGAAAAATTTACTATATAAAAGGCAATCCCTGGCGTATTTAAAATTTGCGACAGTAGAAAATTATTTTTTGAAAAATTTACTATAGAAAAGGCAATCCCTGGCGCAATTAAAATTTGCGACAGTAAAAAATTATTTTTTAAATAATTTACTATAGAAAAAGCAATCCCTGGCGTAATTAAAATTTGCGACAGTAGAAAATTATTTTTTGAATAATTTACTATAGAAAAGGCAATCCCTGGCGCAATTAAAATTTGCGACAGTAAAAAATTATTTTTTGAATAATTTACTATAGAAAAGGCAATCCCTGGCGTAATTAAAATTTGCGACAGTAGAAAATTATTTTTTGAATAATTTACTATAGAAAAGGCAATCCCTGGCGTATTTAAAATTTGCGACAGTAAAAAATTATTTTTTGAATAATTTACTATAGAAAAGGCAATCCCTGGGGTAATTAAAATTTGCGACAGTAGAAAATTATTTTTTGAATAATTTACTATAGAAAAGGCAATCCCTGGCGTAATTAAAATTTGCGACAGTATAAAATTATTTTTTGAAAAATTTACTATAGAAAAGGCAATCCCTGGCGTATTTAGAATTTGCGACAGTAAAAAATTATTTTTTGAATAATTTACTATATAAAAGGCAATCCCTGGCGTATTTAAAATTTTCGACAGTATAAAATTATTTTTTGAAAAATTTACTATATAAAAGGCAATCCCTGGTGCAATTAAAATTTGCGACAGTATAAAATTATTTTTTGAATAATTTACTATAGAAAAGGCAATCCCTGGCGTAATTAAAATTTGCGACAGTATAAAATTATTTTTTGAAAAATTTACTATAGAAAAGGCAATCCCTGGCGTATTTAAAATTTGCGACAGTAAAAAATTATTTTTTGAATAATTTACTATATAAAAGGCAATCCCTGGCGTATTTAAAATTTGCGACAGTAGAAAATTATTTTTTGAAAAATTTACTATAGAAAAGGCAATCCCTGGCGCAAATAAAATTTGCGACAGTAAAAATTATTTTTTGAATAATTTACTATAGAAAAGGCAATCCCTGGCGTAATTAAAATTTGCGACAGTAGAAAATTATTTTTTGAATAATTTACTATAGAAAAGGCAATCCCTGGCGTAATTAAAATTTGCGACAGTAGAAAATTATTTTTTGAATAATTTACTATAGAAAAGGCAATCCCTGGCGCAATTAAAATTTGCGACAGTAAAAAATAATTTTTTGAATAATTTACTATAGAAAAGGCAATCCCTGGCGTAATTAAATTTTGCGACAGTAGAAAATTATTTTTTGAATAATTTACTATAGAAAAGGCAATCCCTGGCGTATATAAAATTTGCCACAGTAAAAAATTATTTTTTGAATAATTTACTATAGAAAAGGCAATCCCTGGCGTAATTAAAATTTGCGACAATAGAAAATTATTTTTTGAATAATTTACTATAGAAAAGGCAATCCCTGGCGTAATTAAAATTTGCGACAGTATAAAATTATTTTTTGAAAAATTTACTATAGAAAAGGCAATCCCTGGCGTATTTAAAATTTGCGACAGTAAAAAATTATTTTTTGAATAATTTACTATATAAAAGGCAATCCCTGGCGTATTTAAAATTTGCGACAGTATAAAATTATTTTTTGAAAAATTTACTATATAAAAGGCAATCCCTGGCGCAATTAAAATTTGCGACAGTAAAAAATTATTTTTTGAATAATTTACTATAGAAAAGGCAATCCCTGGCGTAATTAAAATTTGCGACAGTATAAAATTATTTTTTGAAAAATTTACTATAGAAAAGGCAATCCCTGGCGTATTTAAAATTTGCGACAGTAAAAAATTATTTTTTGAATAATTTACTATATAAAAGGCAATCCCTGGCGTATTTAAAATTTGCGACAGTAGAAAATTATTTTTTGAAAAATTTACTATAGAAAAGGCAATCCCTGGCGCAATTAAAATTTGCGACAGTAAAAATTATTTTTTGAATAATTTACTATAGAAAAGGCAATCCCTGGCGTAATTAAAATTTGCGACAGTAGAAAATTATTTTTTGAATAATTTACTATAGAAAAGGCAATCCCTGGCGCAATTAAAATTTGCGACAGTAAAAAATTATTTTTTGAATAATTTACTATAGAAAAGGCAATCCCTGGCGTAATTAAAATTTGCGACAGTAGAAAATTATTTTTTGAATAATTTACTATAGAAAAGGCAATCCCTGGCGGATTTGAAATTTGCGACAGTAAAAAATTATTTTTTGAATAATTTACTATAGAAAAGGCAATCCCTGGCGTAATTAAAATTTGCGACAGTAGAAAATTATGTTTTGAATAATTTACTATAGAAAAGGCAATCCCTGGCGTAATTAAAATTTGTGAAAGTAGAAAATTATTTTTTGAATAATTTACTATAGAAAAGGCAATCCCTGGCGTAATTAAAATTTGCGAAAGTATAAAATTATTTTTTGAAAAATTTACTATATAAAAGGCAATCCCTGGCGTAATTAAAATTTGCGACAGTAGAAAATTATTTTTTGAATAATTTACTATAGAAAAGGCAATCCCTGGCGCAATTAAAATTTGTGACAGTAAAAAATTATTTTTTGAATAATTTACTATAGAAAAGGAAATCGCTGGCGTAATTAAAATTTGCGACAGTAAAAAATTATTTTTTGAATAATTTACTATAGAAAAGGCAATCGCTGGCGTAATTAAAATTTGCGACAGTAGAAAATTATTTTTTGAATAATTTACTAGAGAAAAGGCAATCCCTGGCGTAATTAAAATTTGCGAAAGTATAAAATTATTTTTTGAAAAATTTACTATATAAAAGGCAATCCCTGGCGTATTTAAAATTTGCGACAGTAGAAAATTATTTTTTGAAAAATTTACTATAGAAAAGGCAATCCCTGGCGCAATTAAAATTTGCGACAGTAAAAAATTATTTTTTGAATAATTTACTATAGGAAAGGCAATCCCTGGCGTAATTAAAATTTGCGACAGTAGAAAATTATTTTTTGAATAATTTACTATAGAAAAGGCAATCCCTGGCGCAATTAAAATTTGCGACAGTAAAAAATTATTTTTTGAATAATTTACTATAGAAAAGGCAATCCCTGGTGTAATTAAAATTTGCGACAGTAGAAAATTATTTTTTGAATAATTTACTAGAGAAAAGGCAATCCCTGTCGTATTTAAAATTTGCGACAGTAAAAAATTATTTTTTGAATAATTTACTATAGAAAAGGCAATCCCTGGCGTAATTAAAATTTGCGACAGTAGAAAATTATTTTTTGAATAATTTACTATAGAAAAGGCAATCCCTGGCGTAATTAAAAATTGCGACAGTATAAAATTATTTTTTGAAAAATTTACTATATAAAAGGCAATCCCTGGCGTATTTAAAATTTGCGACAGTAGAAAATTATTTTTTGAAAAATTTACTATAGAAAAGGCAATCCCTGGCGTAATTAAAATTTGCGACAGTAGAAAATTATTTTTTGAATAATTTACTAGAGAAAAGGCAATCCCTGTCGTATTTAAAATTTGCGACAGTAAAAAATTATTTTTTGAATAATTTACTATAGAAAAGGCAATCCCTGGCGTAATTAAAATTTGCGACAGTAGAAAATTATTTTTTGAATAATTTACTATAGAAAAGGCAATCCCTGCCGTAATTAAAAATTTCGACAGTAAAAAATAATTTTTTGAAAAATTTACTATATAAAAGGCAATCCCTGGCGTATTTAAAATTTGCGACAGTAGAAAATTATTTTTTGAAAAATTTACTATAGAAAAGGCAATCCCTGGCGTAATTAAAATTTGCGACAGTAAAAAATTAATTTGTGTAAAATTTACTATAGAAAAGGCATTCCCTGGCGCAATTAAAATTTTCAACAGTAAAAAATTATTTTTTGCAAAATTTACTGTAGAAAAGGCAATCCCTGGCGCAATTAAAACTTGCGATAGTAAAAAATTATTTTTTGAATAATTTACTATAGAAAAGGCAATCCCTGGCGGATTTGAAATTTGCGACAGTAAAAAATTATTTTTTGAATAATTTACTATAGAAAAGGCAATCCCTGGCGTAATTAAAATTTGCGACAGTAGAAAATAATTTTTTGAATAATTTACTATAGAAAAGGCAATCCCTGGCGCATTTAAAACTTGCGATAGTAAAAAATTATTTTTTGAATAATTTACTATAGAAAAGGCAATCCCTGGCGTAATTAAAATTTGCGACAGTTGAAAATTATTTTTTGAATAATTTACTATAGAAAAGGCAATCCCTGGCGCACTTAAAATTTGCGACAGTAAAAAATTATTTTTTGAATAATTTACTATAGAAAAGGCAATCCCTGGCGTAATTAAAATTTGCGACAGTAGAAAATTATTTTTTGAATAATTTACTATAGAAAAGGCAATCCCTGGCGCAATTAAAATTTGCGACAGTAAAAAATTATTTTTTGAAAAATTTACTATAGAAAAGGTAATCCCTGGCGCAGTTACAATTTGCGACAGTAAAAAATTATTTTTTGAAAAATTTACTGTAGAAAGGCAATCGCTGGCGCAATTAAAATTTGTGACAGTAGAAAATTATTTTTTGAAAAGTTTACTATAGAAAAGGCAATCCCTGGCGCAATTAAAATTTGCGACAGTAAACGATTATTTTTTGCAAAATTTACTGTAGAAAAGGCAATCCCTGGCGCAATTAAAACTTGCGATCGTAAAAAATTATTTTTTGAATAATTTACTATAGAAAAGGCAATCCCTGGCGTAATTAAAATTTGCGACAGTAGAAAATTATTTTTTGAATATTTTACTATAGAAAAGGCAATCCCTGGCGCAATTAAAATTTGCGACAGTAAAAAATTATTTTTTGAATAATTTACTATAGAAAAGGCAATCCCTGGCGTAATTAAAATTTGCGACAGTAGAAAATTATTTTTTGAATAATTTACTATAGAAAAGGCAATCCCTGGCGTATTTAAAATTTGCGACAGTAAAAAATTATTTTTTGAATAATTTACTATAGAAAAGGCAATCCCTGGCGTAATTAAAATTTGCGACAGTAGAAAATTATTTTTTGAATAATTTACTATAGAAAAGGCAATCCCTGGCGTAATTAAAATTTGCGACAGTATAAAATTATTTTTTGAAAAATTTACTATAGAAAAGGCAATGCCTGTCGTATTTAAAATTTGCGACAGTAAAAAATTATTTTTTGAATAATTTACTATATAAAAGGCAATCCCTGGCGTATTTAAAATTTGCGACAGTATAAAATTATTTTTTGAAAAATTTACTATAGAAAAGGCAATCCCTGGCGCAATTAAAATTTGCGACAGTAAAAAATTATTTTTTGAATAATTTACTATAGAAAAGGTAATCCCTGGCGCAATTACAAATTGCGACAGTAAAAAATTATTTTTTGAAAAATTTACTGTAGAAAGGCAAACCCTGGCGCAATTAAAATTTTCGACAGTAGAAAAATATTTTTTGAAAAGTTTACTATAGAAAAGGCAATCCCTGGCGCAATTAAAATTTGCGACAGTAAAAAATTATTTTTTGCAAAATTTACTATAGAAAAGGCAATCCCTGGCGTAATTAAAATTTGCGACAGTAGAAAATTATTTTTTGAATAATTTACTATAGAAAAGGCAATCCCAGGCGCAATTAAAATTTTCGACAGTAAAAAATTATTTTTTGAATAATTGACTATAGAAAAGGCAATCCCTGGCGTATTTAATATTTGCGACATTAAAAAATTATTTTTTGAAAAATTAACTGTAGGAAAGGCAATCCCTGGCCTATTTAAAATTTGCGACAGTAAAAAATTATTTTTTGAATAATTTACTATAGAAAAGGCAATCCCTGGCGTATTTAAAATTTGCGACAGTAAAAAATTATTTTTTGAATAATTTACTATAGAAAAGGCAATCCCTGGCGCAATTAAAATTTTCGACAGTAAAAAATTATTTTTTGAATAATTTACTATAGAAAAGGCAATCCCTGGCGTATTTAATATTTGCGACATTAAAAAATTATTTTTTGAAAAATTAACTGTAGAAAAGGCAATCCCTGGCCTATTTAAAATTTGCGACAGTAAAAAATTATTTTTTGAATAATTTACTATAGAAAAGGCAATCGCTGGCGTATTTAAAATTTGCGACATTAAGAAATTAATTTGTGAGAAATTTACTATAGAAAAGCAATCCCTGGGATATTTAAAATTTGCGACAGTTAAAAATTATTTTTTGAATAATTTACTATAGAAAAGGCAATCCCTTGGCGTATTTAAAATTTGCGACAGTAAACAATTATTTTTTGAAAAATTAACTGTAGAAAAGGCAATCCCTGGCCTATTTAAAATTTGCGACAGTAAAAAATTAATTTGTGAAAAATTAACCTGGCGAAATTGAAATTTGCGAGAGTAAAAAATTATTTTTTGAATAATTTACTATAGAAAAGGCAATCCCTGGCGTAATTAAAATTTGCGACAGTTGAGAATTATTTTTTGAATAATTTACTATAGAAAAGGCAATCCCTGGCGCACTTAAAATTTGCGACAGTAAAAAATTATTTTTTGAATAATTTACTATAGAAAAGGCAATCCCTGGCGTAATTAAAATTTGCGACAGTAGAAAATTATTTTTTGAATAATTTACTATAGAAAAGGCAATCCCTGGCGTAATTAAAATTTGCGACAGTATAAAATTATTTTTTGAAAAATTTACTATATAAAAGGCAATCCCTGGCGTATTTAAAATTTGCGACAGTAGAAAATTATTTTTTGAAAAATTTACTATAGAAAAGGTAATCCCTGGCGCAGTTACAATTTGCGACAGTAAAAAATTATTTTTTGAAAAATTTACTGTAGAAAGGCAATCCCTGGCGCAATTAAAATTTGTGACAGTAGAAAATAATTTTTGAAAAGTTTACTATAGAAAAGGCAATCCCTGCGCAATTAAAATTTGCGACAGTAAAAAATTATTTTTTGCAAAATTTACTGTAGAAAAGGCAATCCCTGGCGCAATTAAAACTTGCGATAGTAAAAAATTATTTTTTGAATAATTTACTATAGAAAAGGCAATCCCTGGCGGATTTGAAATTTGCCACAGTAAAAAATTATTTTTTGAATAATTTACTATAGAAAAGGCAATCCCTGGCGTAATTAAAATTTGCGACAGTAGAAAATTATTTTTTGAATAATTTACTATAGAAAAGGCAATCCCTGGCGTAATTAAAATTTGCGACAGTAGACAATTATTTTTTGAATAATTTACTAGAGAAAAGGCAATCCCTGGCGTAATTAAAATTTGCGAAAGTATAAAATTATTTTTTGAAAAATTTACTATATAAAAGGCAATCCCTGGCGTATTTAAAATTTGCGACAGTAGAAAATTATTTTTTGAAAAATTTACTATAGTAAAGGCAATCCCTGGCGCAATTAAAATTTGCGACAGTAAAAAATTATTTTTTGAATAATTTACTATAGAAAAGGCAATCCCTGGCGTAATTAAAATTTGCGACAGTAGAAAATAATATTTTGAATAATTTACTATAGAAAAGGCAATCCCTGGCGCAATTAAAATTTGCGACAGTAAAAAATTATTTTTTGAATAATTTACTATAGAAAAGGCAATCCCTGGCGTAATTAAAATTTGCGACAGTAGAAAATTATTTTTTGAATAATTTACTAGAGAAAAGGCAATCCCTAGCGTAATTAAAATTTGCGAAAGTATAAAATTATTTTTTGAAAAATTTACTATATAAAAGGCAATCCCTGGCGTATTTAAAATTTGAGACAGTAGAAAATTATTTTTTGAAAAATTTACTATAGAAAAGGCAATCCCTGGCGCAATTAAAATTTGCGGCAGTAAAAAATTATTTTTTGAATAATTTACTATAGAAAAAGGCAATCCCTGGCGTAATTAAAATTTGCGACAGTAGAAAATTATTTTTTGAATAATTTACTATAGAAAAGGCAATCCCTGGCGCAATTAAAATTTGCGACAGTAAAAAATTATTTTTTGAATAATTTACTATAGAAGAGGCAATCCCTGGCGTAATTAAAATTTGCGACAGTAGAAAATTATTTGTTGAATAATTTACTAGAGAAAAGGCAATCCCTGTCGTATTTAAAATTTGCGACAGTAAAAAATTATTTTTTGAATAATTTACTATAGAAAAGGCAATCCCTGGCGTAATTAAAATTTGCGACAGTAGAAAATTATTTTTTGAATAATTTACTATAGAAAAGGCAATCCCTGGCGTAATTAAAAATTGCGACAGTATAAAATTATTTTTTGAAAAATTTACTATATAAAAGGCAATCCCTGGCGTATTTAAAATTTGCGACAGTAGAAAATTATTTTTTGAAAAATTTACTATAGAAAAGCCAATCCCTGGCGTAATTAAAATTTGCGACAGTCGAAAATTATTTTTTGAATAATTTACTAGAGAAAAGGCAATCCCTGTCGTATTTAAAATTTGCGACAGTAAAAAATTATTTTTTGAATAATTTACTATAGAAAAGGCAATACCTGGCGTAATTAAAATTTGCGACAGTAGAAAATTATTTTTTGGATAATTTACTATAGAAAAGGCAATCCCTGGCGTAATTAAAAATTGCGACAGTATAAAATTATTTTTTGAAAAATTTACTATATAAAAGGCAATCCCTGGCGTATTTAAAATTTGCGACAGTAGAAAATTATTTTTTGAAAAATTTACTATAGAAAAGGCAATCCCTGGCGTAATTAAAATTTGCGACAGTAAAAAATTAATTTGTGTAAATTTTACTATAGAAAAGGCATTCCCTGGCGCAATTAAAATTTGCAACAGTAAAAAATTATTTTTTGCAAAATTTACTGTAGAAAAGGCAATCCCTGGCGCAATTAAAACTTGCGATAGTAAAAAATTATTTTTTGAATAATTTACTATAGAAAAGGCAATCCCTGGCGGATTTGAAATTTGCGACAGTAAAAAATTATTTTTTTAATAATTTACTATAGAAAAGGCAATCCCTGGCGTAATTAAAATTTGTGACAGTAGAAAATAATTTTTTGAATAATTTACTATAGAAAAGGCAATCCCTGGCGTAATTAAAATTTGCGACAGTAGAAAATTATTTTTTGAATAATTTACTATAGAAAAGGCAATCCCTGGGGCAATTAAAATTTGCGACAGTAAAAAATTATTTTTTAAAAATTTACTATAGAAAAGGTAATCCCTGGCGCAGTTAGAATTTGCGACAGTAAAAAATTATTTTTTGAAAAATTTACTGTAGAAAGGCAATCCCTGGCGCAATTAAAATTTGTGACAGTAGAAAATAATTTTTTGAAAAGTTTACTATAGAAAAGGCAATCCCTGGCGCAATTAAAATTTGCGACAGTAAAAAATTATTTTTTGCAAAATTTACTGTAGAAAAGGCAATCCCTGGCGCAATTAAAACTTGCGATAGTAAAAAATTATTTTTTGAATAATTTACTATAGAAAAGGCAATCCCTGGCGGATTTGAAATTTGCGACAGTAAAAAATTATTTTTTGAATAATTTACTATAGAAAAGGCAATCCCTGGCGTAATTAAAACATGCGACAGTAGAAAATTATTTTTTGAATAATTTACTATAGAAAAGGCAATCCCTGGCGTATTTAAAATTTGCGACAGTAAAAAATTATTTTTTGAATAATTTACTATAGAAAAGGCAATCCCTGGCGTAATTAAAATTTGCGATAGTAAAAAATTATTTTTTGAATAATTAACTATAGAGAAGGCAATCCCTGGCGTAATTAAAATTTGCGACAGTAGAAAATTATTTTTTGAATAATTTACTACAGAATAGGCAATCCCAGGCGCAATTAAAATTTGCGACAGTAAAAAATTATTTTTTGAAAAATTTACTATAGAAAAGGTAATCCCTGGCGCAATTACAAATTGCGACAGTAAAAAATTATTTTTTGAAAAATTTACTGTAGAAAGGCAAACCCTGGCGCAATTAAAATTTTCGACAGTAGAAAAATATTTTTTGAAAAGTTTACTATAGAAAAGGCAATCCCTGGCGCAATTAAAATTTGCGACAGTAAAAAATTATTTTTTGCAAAATTTACTATAGAAAAGGCAATCCCTGGCGTAATTAAAATTTGCGACAGTAGAAAATTATTTTTTGAATAATTTACTATAGAAAAGGCAATCCCTGGCGCAATTAAAATTTTCGACAGTAAAAAATTATTTTTTGATTAATTGACTATAGAAAAGGCAATCCCTGGCGTATTTAATATTTGCGACATTAAAAAATTATTTTTTGAAAAATTAACTGTAGAAAAGGCAATCCCTGGCCTATTTAAAATTTGCGACAGTAAAAAATTATTTTTTGAATAATTTACTATAGAAAAGGCAATCCCTGGCGTATTTAAAATTTGCGACAATAAAAAATTATTTTTTGAATAATTTACTATAGAAAAGGCAATCCCTGGCGCAATTAAAATTTTCGACAGTAAAAAATTATTTTTTGAATAATTTACTATAGAAAAGGCAATCCCTGGCGTATTTAATATTTGCGACATTAAAAAATTATTTTTTGAAAAATTAACTGTAGAAAAGGCAATACCTGGCCTATTTAAAATTTGCGACAGTAAAAAATTATTTTTTGAATAATTTACTATAGAAAAGGCAATCCCTGGCGTATTTAAAATTTGCGACATTAAGAAATTAATTTGTGAGAAATTTACTATAGAAAAGCAATCCCTGGGATAATTAAAATTTGCGACAGTTAAAAATTATTTTTTGAATAATTTACTATAGAAAAGGCAATACTTGGCGTATTTAAAATTTGCGACAGTAAACAATTATTTTTTGAAAAATTAACTGTAGAAAAGGCAATCCCTGGCCTATTTAAAATTTGCGACAGTAAAAAATTAATTTGTGAAAAATTAACCTGGCGAAATTGAAATTTGCGAGAGTAAAAAATTATTTTTTGAATAATTTACTATAGAAAAGGCAATCCCTGGCGTAATTAAAATTTGCGACAGTTGAAAATTATTTTTTGAATAATTTACTATAGAAAAGGCAATCCCTGGCGCACTTAAAATTTGCGACAGTAAAAAATTATTTTTTGAATAATTTACTATAGAAAAGGCAATCCCTGGCGTAGTTAAAATTTGCGACAGTAGAAAATTATTTTTTGAATAATTTACTATAGAAAAGGCAATCCCTGGCGTAATTAAAATTTGCGACAGTATAAAATTATTTTTTGAAAAATTTACTATATAAAAGGCAATCCCTGGCGTATTTAAAATTTGCGACAGTAGAAAATTATTTTTTGAAAAATTTACTATAGAAAAGGTAATCCCTGGCGCAGTTACAATTTGCGACAGTAAAAAATTATTTTTTGAAAAATTTACTGTAGAAAGGCAATCCCTGGCGCAATTAAAATTTGTGACAGTAGAAAATAATTTTTTGAAAAGTTTACTATAGAAAAGGCAATCCCTGGCGCAATTAAAATTTGCGACAGTAAAAAATTAGTTTTTGCAAAATTTACTGTAGAAAAGGCAATCCCTGGCGCAATTAAAACTTGCGATAGTAAAAAATTATTTTTTGAATAATTTACTATAGAAAAGGCAATCCCTGGCGGATTTGAAATTTGCGACAGTAAAAAATTATTTTTTGAATAATTTACTATAGAAAAGGCAATCCCTGGCGTAATTAAAATTTGCGACAGTAGAAAATTATTTTTTGAATAATTTACTATAGAAAAGGCAATCCCTGGCGTATTTAAAATTTGCGACAGTAAAAAATTATTTTTTGAATAATTTACTATAGAAAAGGCAATCCCTGGCGTAATTAAAATTTGCGATAGTAAAAAATTATTTTTTGAAAAATTAACTATAGAAAAGGCAATCCCTGGCGTAATTAAAATTTGCGACAGTAGAAAATTATTTTTTGAATAATTTACTATAGAATAGGCAATCCCAGGCGCAATTAAAATTTGCGACAGTAAAAAATTATTTTTTGAAAAATTTACTATAGAAAAGGTAATCCCTGGCGCAATTACAAATTGCGACAGTAAAAAATTATTTTTTGAAAAATTTACTGTAGAAAGGCAAACCCTGGCGCAATTAAAATTTTCGACAGTAGAAAAATATTTTTTGAAAAGTTTACTATAGAAAAGGCAATCCCTGGCGCAATTAAAATTTGCGACAGTAAAAAATTATTTTTTGCAAAATTTACTATAGAAAAGGCAATCCCTGGCGTAATTAAAATTTGCGACAGTAGAAAATTATTTTTTGAATAATTTACTATAGAAAAGGCAATCCCTGGCGCAATTAAAATTTTCGACAGTAAAAAATTATTTTTTGAATAATTGACTATAGAAAAGGCAATCCCTGGCGTATTTAATATTTGCGACATTAAAAAATTATTTTTTGAAAAATTAACTGTAGAAAAGGCAATCCCTGGCCTATTTAAAATTTGCGACAGTAAAAAATAATTTTTTGAATAATTTACTATAGAAAAGGCAATCCCTGGCGTATTTAAAATTTGCGACAGTAAAAAATTATTTTTTGAATAATTTACTATAGAAAAGGCAATCCCTGGCGCAATTAAAATTTTCGACAGTAAAAAATTATTTTTTGAGTAATTTACTATAGAAAAGGCAATCCCTGGCGTATTTAATATTTGCGACATTAAAAAATTATTTTTTGAAAAATTAACTGTAGAAAAGGCAATCCCTGGCCTATTTAAAATTTGCGACAGTAAAAAATTATTTTTTGAATAATTTACTATAGAAAAGGCAATCCCTGGCGTATTTAAAATTTGCGACATTAAGAAATTAATTTGTGAGAAATTTACTATAGAAAAGCAATCCCTGATATATTTAAAATTTGCGACAGTTAAAAATTATTTTTTGAATAATTTACTATAGAAAAGGCAATCCTTGGCGTATTTAAAATTTGCGACAGTAAACAATTATTTTTTGAAAAATTAACAGTAGAAAAGGCAATCCCTGGCCTATTTAAAATTTGCGACAGTAAAAAATTAATTTGTGAAAAATTAACCTGGCGAAATTGAAATTTGCGAGAGTAAAAAATTATTTTTTGAATAATTTACTATAGAAAAGGCAATCCCTGGCGTAATTAAAATTTGCGACAGTTGAAAATTATTTTTTGAATAATTTACTATAGAAAAGGCAATCCCTGGCGCACTTAAAATTTGCGACAGTAAAAAATTATTTTTTGAATAATTTACTATAGAAAAGGCAATCCCTGGCGTAATTAAAATTTGGGACAGTAGAAAATTATTTTTTGAATAATTTACTATAGAAAAGGCAATCCCTGGCGTAATTAAAATTTGCGACAGTATAAAATTATTTTTTGAAAAATTTACTATATAAAAGGCAATCCCTGGCGTATTTAAAATTTGCGACAGTAGAAAATTATTTTTTGAAAAATTTACTATAGAAAAGGCAATCCCTGGCGTATTTAAAATTTGCGACAGTAAAAAATTATTTTTTGAAAAATTTACTATAGAAAAGGCAATCCCTGGCGTATTTAAAATTTGCGACAGTATAAAATTAATTTTTGAAAAATTTACTGTAGAAAAGGCAATCCCTGGCGCAATTAAAATTTGCGACAGTAAAAAATTATTTTTTTCAAAATTTACTGTAGAAAAGGCAATCCCTGGCGTATTTAAAATTTGCGACAGTAGAAAATTATTTTTTGAAAAATTTACTATAGAAAAGGCAATCCCTGGCGCAATTAAGATTTGCGACAGTATAAAATTATTTTTTGAAAAATTTACTATATAAAAGGCAATCCCTGGCGTATTTAAAATTTGCGACAGTAGAAAATTATTTTTTGAAAAATTTACTATAGAAAAGGCAATCCCTGGCGCAATTAAAATTTGCGACAGTAAAAAATTATTTTTTGAATAATTTACTATAGAAAAGGCAATCCCTGGCGTAATTAAAATTTGCGACAGTAGAAAATTATTTTTTGAATAATTTACTATAGAAAAGGCAATCCCTGGCGTATTTAAAATTTGCGACAGTAAAAAATTATTTTTTGAAAAATTTACTATAGAAAAGGTAATCCCTGGCGCAATTACAATTTGCGACAGTAAAAAATTATTTATTGAAAAATTTACTGTAGAAAGGTAATCCCTGGCGCAATTAAAATTTGCGACAGTAGAAAATTATTTTTTGAAAAGTTGACTATAGAAAAGGCAATCCCTGGCGCAATTAAAATTTGCGACAGTAAAAAATTATTTTTTGCAAAATTTACTGTAGAAAAGGCAATCCCTGGCGCAATTAAAACTTGCGATAGTAAAAAATTATTTTTTGAATAATTTACTATAGAAAAGGCAATCCCTGGCGGATTTGAAATTTGCGACAGTAAAAAATTATTTTTTGAATAATTTACTATAGAAAAGGCAATCCCTGGCGCAATTAAAATTTGCGACAGTAAAAAATTATTTTTTGAATAATTTACTATAGAAAAGGCAATCCCTGGCGTAATTAAAATTTGCGACATTAAAAAATTAATTTGTGAAAAATTTACTATAGAAAAGGCAATCCCTGGCGCAATTAAAATTTGCAACAGTAAAAAATTATTTTTTGCAAAATTTACTGTAGAAAAGGCAATCCCTGGCGCAATTAAAACTTGCGATAGTAAAAAATTATTTTTTGAATAATTTACTATAGAAAAGGCAATCCCTGGCGGATTTGAAATTTGCGACAGTAAAAAATTATTTTTTGAATAATTTACTATAGAAAAGGCAATTCCTGGCGTAATTAAAATTTGCGACAGTAGAAAATTATTTTTTGAATAATTTACTATAGAAAAGGCAATCCCTGGCGCAATTAAAACTTGCGATAGTAAAAAATTATTTTTTGAATAATTTACTATAGAAAAGGCAATCCCTGGCGGATTTGAAATTTGCGATAGTAAAAAATTATTTTTTGAATAATTTACTATAGAAAAGGCAATCCCTGGCGGATTTGAAATTTGCGACAGTAAAAAATTATTTTTTGAATAATTTACTATAGAAAAGGCAATCCCTGGCGTAATTAAAATTTGCGACAGTAGAAAGTTATTTTTTGAATAATTTACTATAGAAAAGGCAATCCCTGGCGCAATTAAAATTTGCGACAGTAAAAAATTATTTTTTGAATAATTTACTATAGAAAAGGCAATCCCTGGCGTAATTAAAATTTGCGATAGTATAAAATTATTTTTTGAAAAATTCACTATATAAAAGGAAATCCCTGGCGTATTTAAAATTTGCGACAGTAGAAAATTATTTTTTGAAAAATTTACTATAGAAAAGGCAATCCCTGGCGTAATTAAAATTTGCGACAGTAAAAAATTAATTTGTGAAAAATTTACTATAGAAAAGGCAATCCCTGGGGCAATTAAAATTTGCAACAGTAAAAAATTATTTTTTGCAAAATTTACTATAGAAAAGGCAATCCCTGGCGTAATTAAAATTTTCGACAGTAAAAAATTAATATTTTGAAAAATTTACTGTAGAAAAGGCAATCCCTGGCGCAATTAAAATTTGCGAAAGTAAAAAATTATTTTTTGAATAATTTACTATAGAAAAGGCAATCCCTGGCGTATTTAAAATTTGCGACAGTACAAAATTATTTTTTGCAAAATTTACTATAGAAAAGGCAATCCCTGGTGTATTTAAAATTTGCGACAGTAAAAAATTATTTTTTGCAAAATTTACTATACAAAAGGTAATCCCTGGCGCAATTACAATTTGCGACAGTAAAAAATTATTTTTTTTGCAAAATTTACTATAGAAAAGGCAATCCCTGGCGTATTTAAAATTTGCGACAGTATAAAATTATTTTTTGAATAATTTACTATAGAAAAGGCAATCCCTGGCGCAATTAAAATTTGCGACAGTAAAAAATTATTTTTTGAATAATTTACTATAGAAAAGGCAATCCCTGGCGTAATTAAAATTTGCGACAGTAGAAAATTATTTTTTGAATAATTTACTATAGAAAAGGCAATACCTGGCGTAATTAAAATTTGCGACAGTAGAAAATTATTTTTTGAATAATTTACTATAGAAAAAGCAATCCCTGGCGCAATTAAAATTTGCAACAGTAAAAAATTATTTTTTGCAAAATTTACTGTAGAAAAGGCAATCCCTGGCGCAATTAAAACTTGCGATAGTAAAAAATTATTTTTTGAATAATTTACTATAGAAAAGGCAATCCCTGGCGGATTTGAAATTTGCGACAGTAAAAAATTATTTTTTGAATAATTTACTATAGAAAAGGCAATTCCTGGCGTAATTAAAATTTGCGACAGTAGAAAATTATTTTTTGAATAATTTACTATAGAAAAGGCAATCCCTGGCGCAATTAAAACTTGCGATAGTAAAAAATTATTTTTTGAATAATTTACTATAGAAAAGGCAATCCCTGGCGGATTTGAAATTTGCGACAGTAAAAAATTATTTTTTGAATAATTTACTATAGAAAAGGCAATCCCTGGCGGATTTGAAATTTGTGACAGTAAAAAATTATTTTTTGAATAATTTACTATAGAAAAGGCAATCCCTGGCGTAATTAAAATTTGCGACAGTAGAAAATTATTTTTTGAATAATTTACTATAGAAAAGGCAATCCCTGGCGCAATTAAAATTTGCGACAGTAAAAAATTATTTTTTGAATAATTTACTATAGAAAAGGCAATCCCTGGCGTAATTAAAATTTGCGATAGTATAAAATTATTTTTTGAAAAATTTACTATATAAAAGGCAATCCCTGGCGTATTTAAAATTGGCGACAGTAGAAAATTATTTTTTGAAAAATTTACTATAGAAAAGGCAATCCCTGGCGTAATTAAAATTTGCGACAGTAAAAAATTAATTTGTGAAAAATTTACTATAGAAAAGGCAATCCCTGGCGCAATTAAAATTTGCAACAGTAAAAAATTATTTTTTGCAAAATTTACTATAGAAAAGGCAATCCCTGGCGTAATTAAAATTTTCGACAGTAAAAAATTAATATTTTGAAAAATTTACTGTAGAAAAGGCAATCCCTCGCGCAATTAAAATTTGCGACAGTAAAAAATTATTTTTTGAATAATTTACTATAGAAAAGGCAATCCCTGGCGTATTTAAAATTTGCGACAGTAAAAAATTATTTTTTGCAAAATTTACTATAGAAAAGGCAATCCCTGGCGTATTTAAAATTTGCGACAGTAAAAAATTATTTTTTGCAAAATTTACTATAGAAAAGGTAATCCCTGGCGCAATTACAATTTGCGACAGTAAAAAATTATTTTTTTGCAAAATTTACTATAGAAAAGGCAATCCCTGGCGTATTTAAAATTTGCGACAGTATAAAATTATTTTTTGAATAATTTACTATAGAAAAGGCAATCCCTGGCGCAATTAAAATTTGCGACAGTAAAAAATTATTTTTTGAATAATTTACTATAGAAAAGGCAATCCCTGGCGTAATTAAAATTTGCGACAATAGAAAATTATTTTCTGAATAATTTACTATAGAAAAGGCAATACCTGGCGTAATTAAAATTTGCGACAGTAGAAAATTATTTTTTGAATAATTTACTATAGAAAAGGCAATCCCTGGCGCAATTAAAATTTTCGACAGTAAAAAATTAATATTTTGAAAAATTTACTGTAGAAAAGGCAATCCCTGGCGCAGTTAAAATTTGCGACGGTAAAAAATTATTTTTTGAATAATTTACTATAGAAAAGGCAATCCCTGGCGTATTTAAAATTTGCGACAGTAAAAATTTTTTGCAAAATTTACTATAGAAAAGGCAATCCCTGGCGTATTTAAAATTTGCGACAGTAAAAAATTATTTTTTGCAAAATTTACTATAGAAAAGGTAATCCCTGGCGCAATTACAATTTGCGACAGTAAAAAATTATTTTTTTGCAAAATTAACTATAGAAAAGGCAATCCCTGGCGTATTTAAAATTTGCGACAGTATAAAATTATTTTTTGAATAATTTACTATAGAAAAGGCAATCCCTGGCGCAATTAAAATTTGCGACAGTAAAAAATTATTTTTTGAATAATTTACTATAAAAAAGGCAATCCCTGGCGTAATTAAAATTTGCGACAGTAGAAAATTATTTTTTGAATAATTTACTATAGAAAAGGCAATCCCTGGCGTAATTAAAATTTGCGACAGTATAAAATTACTTTTTGAAAAATTTACTATATAAAAGGCAATCCCTGGCGTATTTAAAATTTGCGATAGTAGAAAATTATTTTTTGAAAAATTTACTATAGAAAAGGCAAACCCTGGCGCAATTAAAATTTGCGACAGTAAAAAATTATTTTTTGAATAATTTACTATAGAAAAGGCAATCCCTGGCGTAATTAAAATTTGCGACAGTAGAAAATTATTTTTTGAATAATTTACTATAGAAAAGGCAATCCCTGGCGTAATTAAAATTTGCGACAGTAGAAAATTATTTTTTGAATAATTTACTATAGAAAAGGCAATCCCTGGCGCAATTAAAATTTGCGACAGTAAAAAATTATTTTTTGAATAATTTACTATAGAAAAGGCAATCCCTGGCGTAATTAAAATTTGCGATAGTATAAAATTATTTTTTGAAAAATTTACTATATAAAAGGCAATCCCTGGCGTATTTAAAACTTGCGACAGTAGAAAATTATTTTTTGAAAAATTTACTATAGAAAAGGCAATCCCTGGCGTAATTAAAATTTGCGACAGTAAAAAATTAATTTGTGAAAAATTTACTATAGAAAAGGCAATCCCTGGCGTATTTAATATTTGCGACATTAAAAAATTATTTTTTGAAAAATTTACTATAGAAAAGGCAATCCCTGGCGTAATTAAAATTTGCGACAGTAAAAAATTATTTTTTGAATAATTTACTATAGAAAAGGCAATCCCTGGCGCAATTAAAATTTGCGACAGTAAAAAATTATTTTTTGAATAATTTACTGTAGAAAAGGCAATCCCTGGCGTATTTAAAATTTGCGACAGTAAAAAATTAATTTTTGCAAAATTTACTATAGAAAAGGCAATCCCTGGAGTATTTAAAATTTGCGACAGTAAAAAATTATTTTTTGCAAAATTTACTATAGAAAAGGTAATCCCTGGCGCAATTACAAATTGCGACAGTAAAAAAATTATTTTTTTGCAAAATTTACTACAGAAAAGGCAATCCCTGGCGTATTTAAAATTTGCGACAGTATAAAATTATTTTTTGAATAATTTACTATAGAAAAGGCAATCCCTGGCGTATTTAAAATTTGCGGCAGTAAAAAATTAATTTTTGAAAAATTTACTATAGAAAAGGCGTAATTAAAATTTGCGACAGTAAAAAATTAATTTGTGAAAAATTTACTATAGAAAAGGCAATCCCTGGCGTATTTAATATTTGCGACATTTAAAAATTATTTTTTGAATAATTTACTATAGAAAAGGCAATCCCTGGCGTAATTAAAATTTGCGACAGTAGAAAATTATTTTTTGAATAATTTACTATGGAAAAGGCAATCCCTGGCGCAATTAAAATTTGCGACAGTAAAAAATAATTTTTTGAATAATTTACTTTAGAAAAGGCAATCCCTGGCGTAATTAAAATTTGCGATTGTAAAAAATTATTTTTGAAAAATTTACTATATAAAAGGCAATCCCTGGCCTATTTAAAATTTGCGAGAGTAGAAAATTTTTTTTTTTAAATTTACTATAGAAAAGGCAATCCGTGGGATAATTAAAATTTGAGACAGTAAAAAATTAATTTGTGAAAAAATTACTATAGAAAAGGCAATCCCTGGCGTATTTAATATTTGCGACATTAAAAAATTATTTTTTGAAAAATTTACAATAGAAAAGGCAATCCCTGGCGTAATTAAAATTTGCGACAGTAAAAAATTATTTTTTGAATAATTTACTATAGAAAAGGCAATCCCTGGCGCAATTTAAATTTGCGACAGTAAAAAATTATTTTTTGAATAATTTACTATAGAAAAGGCAATCCCTGGCGTATTTAAAATTTGCGAC